>PVJS01005535.1:53201-63872 GCA_004027185.1 Glis glis
TTTTTTTTTTTTTTTTTTTTTTGCGGTACCGGGGCTTGAATGCAGGGGTGTTCTACCTCCGTGCTACGCCCCCAGCCCTATTTTTTATGCTTTATTTTGAAACTGGGTCTCACGAAGTTGCGGAGGGCCTCACTAAGGAGAGAGAGAGAGGGAGAGAGAGAGAAAGAGAGAGAGAGCTGAGGCTGGCCGCGAACCCAGATCCTCCGGTCTCTGCCTCCCAAAGTACTGGGATTACAAGCGTGTGCCACCATGCCCAGCTGAAGTATAGTTTTTCAAAGTAGTTTCTGATTATCCTCTGGATTTCCATGCTGCCAATGGTAATATCACTTTTCATCTCTTATTTTAGTAATTTAGGTTGATTCTCTCTTTCTTTTGGTTAGGTTGGCTAGTGGTTTATCTATCTTGTTTATTTTTTCAAGGAACCAGCTTTTGGTTTTGTTGATTTTTTTATTCTCTACTTCGTTGATTTCTGCTCTGATTTTAATAATTTTCTGTCTTCTACTAGCTTTGGGGTTAGACTGTTCCTGTTTTTCAAGGGCTTTGAGGTGTGTCACTAGGTTATTTATATGGTGATTTTCTGTTCTTCTCATGTGGGCACTCAGTGCTATGAATTTTCCTCTTAATACTACCTTCAGGGTTTCCCAGAGATTTTGATATGTTATTTCTCTGTTTTCGTTTGTTTCTAGGAATTTCTTAATTTCTCCCCTTATTTCTTCTTTTACCCATTCCTCATTCAATAGTGTGGTATTCAGTCTCCACGTGTTTATGAGGTTTCTCTGGGTCTTCTTATAGTTGATTTCTAGTTTCATTCCATTATGGTCTGAAAAGACACAGGGGATTAAGTCACATTTTTTGAACTTGCTAGTACTCACTTTGTGGCCTAGGATATGGTCTATTTTAGAGAAAGTTCCATGAGCAACTGAAAAAAATGTGAATTCAGCTGTAGTTGGGAGGAATATTCTGTATGTGTCTACTAGGTCCATTTGGTTTATGGTGTTCCTTAGGTCTGAGTCATCTTTACTGACCTTTTGTCTTGAAGATTGATCTAGTGGTTTGAGAGGTGTGTTGAAGTCTCCCAATATTATTGTATTGGGATCTATGTGCGATTTAATGTCATGAAGAGTTTCTTTTATGAAAGTGGTTGCACCTATGTTTGGGGCATAAATATTGGCTATTGTTATATCCTCTTGCTGGATTGTTCCTTTTACCAGTAAGAAATGACCTTCTTTGTCTCTTCTGATAAGTTTAGGTTTGAAGTCTAATTTGTCTGATATCATAATTGCTACTCCTGCTTGTTTTTGAGTTCGATTAGCGTGGATTACCTTGCTCCACCCCTTCACCTTTAGTTTGTGTGTATCTTTACTTGTAAGGTGTGTTTCTTTGAGGCAGCATACTGATGGATTGTGATTTTTAATCCATTTTGCCACCTTCTGTCTTTTGACTGGGGAGTTGAGGCCATTTATATTCAGCGTGATTGTTGAGAGATGGGTTTTCATCCCTAACATTTTGAGTTTTAATTTCTGTTTGAGGTAGTATTTGTTCTTTGTCTAGTTGTTTGTTTGATGGAAATCATTGTTTCTCTGGGTCTGGCATTTCCTTATTATTTCTTCTTTGTAATTAATCTCTTTGAGCATTTTCTCTAGTTCTGGTTTGGAAGACATAAAATCTTTCAGCTTCTGTTTGTCATGGAAGGTTTTTATTTCTCCATCAAATTTAATAGATATCTTTGCTGGGTAGACAAATCTTAGCTGGAAGTTGTTTTCTTTCAGAGTTTGGAATATGTCACTCGAGGCCTTCCTGGCTTTCATGACTTAGTTTGGAAGGTCGGGAGTGATTCTTATTGGTTTGCCTCTGAATGTTACTTGCTCTTTTACTCTCGCTGCCTTTAAGATTCTCTCCTTGGCCTCTACATTAGTCAGTTTGATTATTATGTGGCATGGTGAACCTCTTCTCTGATCCTGTCTATTGGGGTTCTGTATGTTTCCTGTACCTGTGTATCGACCTCTCTTTCTATGTTTGGAAAATTTTCTAATGTTACTTCTCTGAATAGATTATTGATTCCTTTAGTCTCAGCTTCTAATCCCTTTTCTATGCCTATTATTCTTAGGTTTGCTCTTTTAAGACTGGCTGAGATCTCTTCAATGTCCAATTCATGCTTTCGAATTGTTTTTTTTTATTTATATACTATGTGTTCATTTTTGGAGAGGTCATCTTCTAAGAGTGAGATTCTGTTTTCCATGTGATCTTGTCTATTGTTGATGGTCTGTATTGATGCCTTAGTTTCAATTATTGCATCCTTCACTTCCTTCAGAGCTTCTTTTTGATTCCTGTTCAGGGTATCGGATTCTTTCTTTATTTGATCCTTCATTCCTTTCAGGCTCTCTCTGAATTCTTTTTGGAAATACTGTATCATTTCCTCTATTGAAGTTCTGAATTGTCCTTCTGGCAATCTTTGCACTTCTGAGTTGGCGGGTTCTGTTGTTGTGGGATTGTGGGGGCTCATTGTTTCTTTGCTATTCTTCCTTTTCATGATTTCCGGTTTCTTATGTTTATACCTTTGTTGCTTTTGGTAGCTCTCTCTCTCTCACTCTGTAGGTATCCTATGTCTAATCCCTCTCCCTTTATAGTTTCTTATCCTAGAGGTAGATAGTTGCTACTAGGTGAGCCTTAAAGGTGAATAGCCTTTATTGAATGGTTATTCTCACTTGCTCGGTATAATGTCCATTTGCAGGCCCAATTCTTGGTCTCCTTCAGTGATTGGGACCCTTGCCTGGTGCCTCTACCTGTGCAAGCAACCAGTGCCGCTATTGCTCCTCTCACTGCAAGCTTGGGTCTCTGCGGTCTCCACTTGGGCTGTCCCTATGTCTCTCTGTCTACACCTATGGCAGGTGTCAGCAGCAGGGGGCCCTGGGCTTGTGTCTCTCTTTGCCTACAGAAGCAGTGGTTGTCGCTTTGCCCTGATTCTGTGCAAACACAGCACTCCACGTTTTCTACAGAGAGGGCTGGTTTGGTCCAGTTTTCCCCAGGTACCAGAGCTGTATGTCCTGTGGCAATCCCCAGGTACTCTATAAGGATGCTGCGACCTGCGGGCTGGAAGCCTGTCCCACCCAAATGTCACCAGGGACCGTCTGCTTATCCAAGCATCTACCGCATCCCACAGCAGACCCCACTCCCACCTCTGCCAGGGCAATCCGCACTGTCTCAGACCCCACGAGTCCCTGTGGTGGCACTGGGTGGTCTCCCCCTGGGGTGGCTTGTTGACTTACGGTCTCATTGAGCACTGCTCTTAATCTCTGGGGGGGGGGCTCAGTCGCTGCCGCAGGTTCTGGTCAGGCCTGCGAGCACTGGGGACTCTGCCAAGTGTGGATCGAACTACTGCTCACTTTTGTCACTGATGCCGGCCTGCAGAAGCTGCAATGCCGGTAGCCCCTCCCCCCCCGTGCGGTCTGACCAAGATGGCACCGCTGCTGTTTCTGCTGACACAGTAGTTTGGGTCTGTGTCATGCATGGAGCAAGTCGCTGCTCGCCTTCACTGCTGCTATTCTGCAGCTGCTGGATTCACAACAGGTCACTGGTGTCTCCATTAGTCTTGTGCAGGAGCCACAATGCTGGTAGCCGCTGGTAAGGTCTTGTCAAGATGGTGCCGCTACAGCCGCTGTAGCTGCCGCCGTTTGGTCTCTTGAGTGTAGAGCGAGCTGCTGCTTGCTTTCGTCTCTGCTGATCTGCAGTTGAACTTACAACAGGTCTCTGTTGGCGGTGTGTGGAAGCCGCAGTGCCGGTAGTTGCTGGCTTGGTCCGGCCAAGATGGCACCGCCGCCGTTCCCTAAGTTAGACGCTTGGAGCTTTTCATTTTCGTCTGTTTTGTCTTCTGGCCTGGTGTTGTGATTAACACTTCCCTCCCTCCCTGCAGGATTCCTCATCCCATCAGTAAGGACTGTATCATCTTCCCTGAGGTCCTGGTGGAAATCTGGGTCATCCTGTTGTTTTGTGTCCTTCCTTCCCCTGTTCTAACCAGTCACCAGCATCGATTCGCCCTTTAAGCATGCCTCTAACTCCCAGGCTTTTCACCCTGTCCTTCTTGCTCTTATCCCAGAAGCTCAGCACCTCACAATGAGGTACTGCCACTGCATAGCTAAGTACACCAAGAGATGTGTGGGGTAAACAGGCGGGATGATGGAGAGTCCTGTGGTTCTGCCGCAGGCCCTCGGGGGGTAAAATGTGGGGTGACAGGCATCTACCTATGGAAATTCTACTTTATATTTTAATATACTTTTGTTGGTGCATTGTAATTTGACATCAGAATGAGGTTTAGAGAATATTGGGGTTTCCATTTTATGAAAGAGATTGACAACCTTAAGAGCTTTCAAAACCACATAGATTTTTATTGAATAAATAGAAATATCCATTGATTCCAGCAGCTCAGTAAGAGATGGGAGCTATTTTCTCTCCCTCTAAAGTGTCACATCCAATCTAGCCCATGTGGCTATGTAAATCTGCCAAAAGGTTTTTTAAGCATAGATTTTGATTCCTGAATTTCTACCTAGTGTTTGTAATGCTTGACAGATCAAGATAGATGGAGAGATGACAGATAGATAGATGATAGATAGATCGATAGATAGATAGAGAGGGATGGACAGGAAGTAAGAGAGAGAGAATTATATTTCTAGAAAGAAATCAGTAGAACGATGAATAGATAGAAAGATGATAGATGATAGATAGATAGATAGATAGATAGATAGAAAAAAGAAAGATGGATAGATAGCTATAAGGTAGGTAGATAGGTAGATAGATAGATAAATGATAGAAAGATGGATAGATAGCTATATAGGTAGGTAGGTAGATAGGTAGATAGGTAGATAGATAGATGATAGATAGATACATAGATACATAGATCCATAGATAGACAGATGGAGAAACAGAAAGAATCAAAGAAAGAATAGATAGATAGATAGATAGATAGAGAGAGAGATAGATAGATAGATAGATAGATAGATAGATAGATAGCCAGCCAGGAGGACAGTTAGACAAGTGGACAGAGAGGCAGGTAGAAAGAACAATAGCACAATGATAGAATGATAGATAATGATAGATAGATAGATAGATAGATAGATGATAGATAGATAGATAGATAGATAGATAGGAAGGATAGATAGAAAATCTGAAATGGTCATGCTGCCCATTTTAAGACTCCAGTGGGGCCGGGCGTGGTGGCGCACGCTTGTAATCCCAGTACTTTGGGAGGCGGAGACCGGAGGATCCGGGTTCGCGGACAGCCTCAGCTCTCTCTCTCTCTCTCTCTCTCTCTCTCTCTCCCTGTCTCTCTCTCTCTTTACCTAGTGAGGCCCTCTGCAACTTCATGAGACCCGGTTTCAAAATAAAGTATAAAAAATAGGGCTGGGGGTGTAGCTCGGAGGTAAAATGCCCCTGGGTTCAATCCCCGGTACCGCAAAAAAAAAAAAAAAAGACTCCAGTGGGGCTTGTCGCCATCTGATTTCTTGCTGTGGTTCACTGTTCACTTTCCCCACTAGAATGCAAGTTGCCCCATGAGAACAGTTTGTGTCCATCTTGTTCACTGCTGATTCCTCATCACCTAAAACAATCTCATGTTCAATAAATATCTGTTGAATAAATAGAAGAATCCATTGATTCCAGGAGCTCAGTAAGAGATGGGAGCCATTTTCTCTCCCTCTAAAGTCTAGCCCACATCCAGTCTAGTCCACGGGGCTGTGTGAATCTGCCAAAAGGTTGCTTTAATCATGTTCTCCACTCCAAACCTCCAAACATCCCTCATAATGCAAGACTTTCTTTTATAATCAGGACTTTCTTTAGTAATTCAATTTTCCATCTGATGCGGCACCTTTATTTTTCTCTGGACACATCATTATTTTGCTCGTTTTCCTTCAGTAACTTTTCCTCCTTCTGCAAAGCCATTCCCTTTTTATTCTACCCACCCAGATACAAGCCAGCATTTCCCATGTGTGTTCTGAAGCATACAGTTCTGTTTGGTACCAGTACTCAGATCATCCGACAATGTTCTTATGATCTTCCCACCAGACCAACGTTCACCAGAATACATTTTGAGAAAATTGGGGATTGCGTGAGGAAAAAAAGAATCCTAGCCACGTAACAAAGTTAGATTAAATTTTTTGTTGCAGGACTCCTCGGAGCCTTTAAAATGTTAATATGCAGATATGTGTGTGGTGTGTTGCTGCCACTAAACTCTACCCCCAGCCCACTAGTACATATCGTAATTTGGGCAAAAGTAGGTTATGGTACGTAGACTTGACTGCAAAGCTTTTTCATCGAGGAACATCTAGTGTTCCATGAAATATATTTTGCAATATGGTATTGTTCTACTGTCTGATGTTCACCTCTTTAGCAAAACTGATCCTCTGGAGCACTTTGACCACTCCTCTCTGAATTCCATAATACTGGTAGCCTGTAGTGTCCACTGGAACCAGAATGCATGGGTCCCTTTTCCTCCTTTATTTGCATGCCTTAGTGCCACAACTTAACTAAAAGTTCATGGAGGGACTGAGCTCCCCTTCATCCAGCACACAATCACTGCACAGAGCTGAGAGTTAAAAAAAAATGCCCACTGAATAAATGAACAGGACTTCCACGATTTGCATTTTCCCAGCATTCCAAGGATGTCACCTTACCAATGACCTTGCAAGTGTCTGCCAGTAATCTGTCCCTTTGTATTGTTTCATAGTCGACTACTTCCCCTTAAATGCCAGAATGATCTTTATTTTTATCTTCTTCCCCCTGAAATGCCTTTCTTGCTCTCATCTGAAAAGGTTTACCTGTAGTTTATTTTTGGGAAATGTTATCAACTTTTTCTCCCCAACTCCAGCTCCCCATCACTCTGGGAAACCTGCATAGTCAGGCATGGTTTTAAAGATACAGATATAAGAGCAGGGCACGGTGGCACACAACTGTAATCTCAGGACTTGGGAGGCTGAGACAGGAGGATGGCAGGTTCATGGCCAGCCTCAGCAACTTAGCAAGGCCATTTCAAAATAGAAAATAAAATAGGCTGGGGGTGTAGCTCTGAAGTAGAATGCCCCTGGATTTGATCCCTAGTATCACAGAAAGGAAGGAAGAAAGAGAGAGAGAGAGAGAGAGAGAGAGAGAGAGAGAGAGAAAGAAAGAAAGAGAAAGAAATAAGGAAGGAAGGAAGGAAGGAAGGAAGGAAGGAAGGAAAGAAAGAAAGAAAGAAAGAAAGAAAGAAAGAAAGAAAGAAAAGAAAGAAAGAGGCAGGGAGGGAGGGAAGAAAGGAGGGAGGGAAGGAAGGAAGGAATTTTTCCATCAGTGTGTGTCAAAGGCTGAGTGGAAGGCTTTCTGTCTATATGGTGCAAGAAAAAAAATCATCTTTTATTCATTTCCTGGGATTTTGAAAGCTACAGAATCAGCAGTAACACAACCCTAATAACATTTTAAAGGGATTTCCGATCACATGTCTTGAAAAGGTTCTGTTTGGTTCTGTGACTTGTGTTGGCACGCCATCACCATCAAAAATTTAATTGTTCTTGAAATTTTGATATAAGCTATGGGCCGGGGGTCCTTAGGGGACTGGCAGTGTCTCTGATAAAGAGGGTGGGAAACGACTGTAGACGGTGTGGGTGAGCCGGGCACTGCTGGTGATTTAATCCTTGTACACTCCCTTGCAGTCTTGTGGCAACATCTACAAGGGTCTGGCTCAGACCGGCGCCTGGGGCTGCTTTGATGAGTTCAATCGCATCTCTGTGGAGGTCCTGTCAGTCGTGGCAGTGCAGGTACGGGGCCAGAGCTGGTGGGAGCCTTGTGGGTTTCGCGTCCAGCAGTGTGGAAGTCATAGCCTCTTGTCTCCAGCCCCTCCTTGGTATCCACTTTCCCTTCCTTCTTGCCATTTTATGCCCTTCCACTCCCTAAAACTAGGTCCCAGGAAGGCTCTTCTCCAATATAATTACACTGCAATTATCCACCAAAGTATAGCCACTTACAGGCTACAAGACTCTTGTTTCCTTCTCTGTAAAGTGGGGATAAAGAATATCTGTCTTGGCATGGTGGCACACACCTGTAACCCCAGTACTTGTGAGACTGAGACAGGAGGATCACAGGTTCAAGGCCAGCCTCAGCAACTTAGTGAGACCCTTAGTAACTTCATGAGACTTTGTATGAAAAATAAGTAAAAAAATAAGCCGGGCATGGTGGCACACGCCTGTAATCCCAGTACTTGGGAGGCTGAGACAGGAGGATCACAGATCGAGACCAGCTTCAACAACTTAGTAAGACTCTCAGTAACCTAGAAAGACCCTGTTTCAAAACAAAAAATAAAAAGGGTTGGAGCTGGGCGTGGTGGCACACGCTTGTAATCCCGGTACTTGGGAGGCTGAGACAGGAAGATCGTAGGTTCGCAGCCAGCCTCAGCTACTGGGGTGTAGCTCGAAGGTAGAATGCCCCTAGGTTCAACCCCCAGTACCTCAAAAAAAAAAGAGGTTGGAGTTGGAGGTGTAGCTTGGAGATAGAATGCCCCAGGTTCAATCCCCAGTACCAAAAAAAAGTAAATATATAAATAAATAAAATAGGGTTCGGTATAGCTCAGAGGTAAAACGCCCCTGGGTTCAATCCCTAGTACCCCTCCAAAAAAGGAATATCTGTCTTACCTGCTTCCTGGAGGTGCCAAGAGGATCAACCAAGATGGCAGCACCCAGCTGGTTGGAAAGGTCGTGCACTTTGTATATAGACCAGGGCTTAAATGTTAGCTCTCCCATTTCCTATCAGAGTTTTTGAGCAAGCTGTTCCTCTTCTATCAGCCTAATTCACTCATTATCTATAAAGCAAGGAGGACAGCATCAATACTGTTGAATGAAGCCCTTTTATGGTCAGATTTTATGTGAGCATACCATGTATCTTTCATCCAGAAAGTGTTTATTGAACACCTACAGCATAGTAAGCACAGTGCTGGACCCCGGAAAAGATGCCCAGGTGTAGACGACAGGACTCCTAACTTCAGAACAACGTGAGTTCCTGGGACAGACATGAGCACTCTCAGTGTTCTGCAAGTGATTTGAATTCTGACTCGTCATATGGGAAAGGACTTCCAAATGCTTTATCTTGAAACCAGTCCTTAAAGGATGGCGAGGACCGGAATTGGGGTAAGGATTCCATTGACAGTGGGGACAATAGAAGAGAAAAAGGCAGGTCGTCAGTAAAACTTTGTTAAAAGTCTTCTCTGTACAAGGTACTTTTCATTTGTCACCTCTCTGCTTTTATTTCTTTTTTTTTTGCGGCACTGGGGATTGAACCCAGGGACATTCTACCTCCGGGCTACACCCCCAGCCCTATTTTTTATTCTTTATTTCGAAACAGGGTCTAACTGAGTTGCGGAGGGCCTCACTAAGTAGCTGAGGCTAGCTGTGAACCCAGATCCTCCAGTCTCAGCCTCCCAAGTACTGGGATTACAAGTGTGAGCCACCACACCCAGCTTATTTCTTTGTTTTTGTGTGTGTGGTACTGGGGATCGAACATGGGGGCATTCTACCTCCAAGCTAAAACGCCAGCCCTTTTATAAAAATTATTATTATTTTGTTGTTTTGCAACTCTTGCTAAGTAGCTGAGAGTCTCGCCAAGTTGCTGAGGCTGTCCTTGAACCTGCAATCCTCCTGTCTCAGTCTCCCAAGTACTGGGATTACAGGCATGAGTAACCATGCCCGGCTCATATGTTATCTCTTCTATTCCCACACCAGCCCCGCTATTACATCCATTATCTAAATGGAGAGCTGAAGATTAGAGAAGAAAAGTAACCTGCCCACAGGTACACTTCAGGAAAGTTGCAAGGTTAGGATTTGGATCCAGCACCCCCACCTAGGTCATCCAGGTGCTGATCCATACACAGATCTGGTACCTAAGATGGTAGGGGAGAACATGGGGCTAGGGAGGCAGGTTCCAACCAAACAAGAGACAGACTCAGTTATTTTCTGCAGCAGGTGGCAGGGAACTCCTGAGGATTTCTGAGAGGAGCGTTATCCTCTATCGGCAGCAGCTTTAAGGAGGGGCTGCATGGAGGGAAGATCAACGGTGCAACCCAAGTCGGGCTCTCCACGGGGGTCCAATAGGAGTTGTGAAGGCTCTGATCCCCCTCCCCCATCACCAAGATGAAGCATATCCTTTGCCTGGACCTGTTTCTGCACCATTTCCTATAAGCTGAGCACCCCGTTTCCTGTTAGGAGTGGCTGGTTTCAGAGCCTCTCCCTCCCTACCTCAAAAGGGCAAAGCCATTTGTAGGGTCCCATATAAGAACAAACGCTTTAATGAAGCATGGTGGCCACGTCTGATGCCTATTAGCCCAGTACTTGGGAAGCTGAGACAGGAAGATTGCCGGTTGTAATCCCAGTACCTGGGAGGCTGAGACAGAAGGATCGCCAGTTTGAGGTTAGCCTCAGCAACTTAATGAGACCCTCAGCAACTTAGTGAGATCCTGTTTCAAAATAAGATATAAGCCGGACATGGTGGCACATGCTTGTAATCCCAGTACTTGGGAGGCTGAGACAGGAGGATCGCAGGTTCAAAGCCAGCCTCAGCAATTTAGTGAGACTCTCAGCACCTTAGCAGGACCCTGTTTCAAAAGAAAGAATAAAAAATAGGGCTGGGGGTGTAGCTTGGAGGTAGAATGGCCCTGGGTTCAAT
>PVJS01005536.1:0-17480 GCA_004027185.1 Glis glis
TTTTAATTGGGGAGTTGAGTCCTTTGACATTCAATGTTATTATAGAGATATGATTTTTGTTTCCTATCATTTTTGAGTTTTATTTTCTATTTGCTGTAGTGACAAATCTCCTTGTTTAGTTGCTTACCTGGTGGAGTTCACCTCTCCTGTGGTTCTGAAGATTGCTTGTTTTTCCTTCTTTGTGGTTTATTTCTTTCAGAATTTTCTCTAGTGTTGGCTTGGTCCTCAAGAATTCTTTAAATGTTTGTTTATCATGGAATATTTTTATTTCTCCATCAATTTCAAATGATAGCTTTGCTGGATATTTCAGTCTTGGTTGGAAATTGTTTTCTTCCAGGGTCCGGAGTACTTCGTACCAATCCCTCCTGGCATTCCTGACTTGAGTTGAGAAGTCTGGGGTGATTTTTATTGTTTTACCCTTGTATGTCACCCGTTCTTTTGTTCTTACTGCTTTTAGGATTCTTTCTTTGGCCTCTATGTTAGTCATTTTAATTATTACGTGGTGAGGGGAGGTCCTTCTTTGGTCCTGTCTTAACGGCGTTCTATATGTCTCCTGTATGTGTATGTCCACATCTTTCTCTATGTTCGGAAAATTCTCTGAAATTATTTCTTTGAAGAGGTTTCTTATACCCTTGGTCTGGGCTTCTAAACCTTCTTCAAGGCCTTTTATCCTTAGATTAGGACGCCTTGCATTGTCTTGTATTTCTTGGATGGCCAGGGTATGTTGTAATGTCTTCTGTATATCATTGACCGTGTTCTCAGTTTTGAATGAGCAGTCTTCCAGGAGTGATACCCTATTCTCCATGTGGTCGAGCCTACTAGCGTTGGTTTCTATTGTAGTCTTTAATTCGTTTATTGATTCCTTCATTTCGTTCATAGTTTCTTTCTGATTCTTCCTTAGAGCCTCAACTTCCTCCATCATCTCCTCTACGCTTGCTTTGAGGCCTTTCATCATTCTGAAGATCAAAATTCTGAATTCTCCATCTTGCATTTCCTGCAGGTCAGAGTCAGTGATCTCACTTGTTGATGCATTGTGGATGTTTCCTGTTTCCTCACTATTCTTCATTCTTGCATTTTTGATGTTTTCCATTTTGTGTTTCTGTTGCCTCCGCATCCTTTTCCTTTCTGTGTATGAGAACTCTTGATGGCTCCTGTAGTCCCAATTGGGTCAGTATGCTGCAGGCTGTGGATCCCTCTCGTCTGTTTGGCTGGGGCATGGTACTGTGTGTGGAGGGGTACGCAGGGTCCGGAGCTCAGGTGTTGTCACGTGAGGAGCACTTCGAGGCATGGTGTTGGGTGCGGGTACTGATGCACGGGTGATGGTACCGGAAGGTGCCCTGTTTCCGAGGCATAGGTGCTGGGGGTCACCCAGGCCCCTAGGGATGCACACGTGTTCCGGGACTCGGGCAATGTTGCCGGAGGGTGCCCGGGCTCTGATGCGCTGTGCTGAGGATTACAACGGGCCCGTGGTGGGTGCGGGCTCCAGGTATCGAGTAGGGGTGCCTAAGGGTGCACAGGTTCTGTGGCGTGGCACAGAGGATCGCGCGTGGGTCCCAGGGGGGAGCGTGTGCTCCTAGATCTCAGGTGTCAGCGCTGGACTCAGTGACAACCCAGAGTGGCGCGGGTCTTTGGTGGTGGCACCGGAGGGTATCCAGGCTCTGAAGCATAGCACAGAGGCTTCTGGCGCAGGGGCCGCCGAGGTGGCGCAGAGGCTGTCAGGGTTACGCCGAGGCCTGGAGCAGATGCTGCCGAGGTGAGGCCAAGGCTTGGGGCGGGTGCAGAGGCCGCCGAGGTGATGCTGAGGCTGCCAAGGTGGCGCAGAGGCCTCTGGGGTGGCGCGGAGGCCTGGGGCGGGTGCAGAGTCTGCCGAGGTGACACGGTGTGGGGGGATCCGAGGCCTGGGGCAGGCGCAGAGGATGTCAAGGTGACGGGCGGAGAGGCCGGGGTCTGGTACCTGGCGCAGGGGCCACCGAGGTGGCGCAGGGGCTGCCGGAGTGGCGCGCGGGGATGCCGGGGGTCTGGTACCTGGCGCACAGTCCGCCCAGGTGGCGCAGGGACTGCCCGGGTGGCGCGCGCGGGGACGCCGGGGGTCTGGTACCTGGCGCACGGGGCCGCCCAGGTGGCACAGGGGCTGCCGGACTGGTGTGTGCGGGGACGCCGGTGGTCTGGTACCTGGCGCACGGGGCCCGCCGAGGTGGCGCAGGGGCTGCCGGGCTGGCGCGCGCGGGGACGCCGGTGGTCTGGTACCTGGCGCACGGGGCTATTTGTTTGTTTATTGTGGTACTGGAAATCAAACCCAGGGGCATTCTACTTCTGAGCTACACCAACAAACTCAGCAACTTAGTGACATATTATTTATTTAAAAGCCCATTATTGCTACCCATAATTTAAGATGCCATCATAAGTATATATGTGATTTCTATATGCATTTTATAGTCTAAACCTATCAGTCTGTTTGTTCATGAACTGATACTAAATTTCCATAAATATAACAACTGTGCAACTTTTTAATATAGGTAGGTCTGATTCCTCACTCACCACTACCATACACACATACCCATGGCTTCCCCCCACTCTCAGATCTGACTATTCTTTTAGTAGCAGTGTATTTGTCTATTGTTATAGGGTATTTATCTATTGTTTTGTCTATTTGTTTTTTGTCTTCTATTTGCTGTCACACATTCCCTAGTGAGAAAATTAGTTTCTTAGTTATCACATGTACCTGCTTATTATCAAACCAAGTTAAAAATATGAAGGCATGTGAAGCTAAGTGAAGAAATATGAAGGCATCTTGTATGCCATCTTGTTTTCTTTAGTACAAAAATATTGACTGTCCTTTCAAATTTAGATTCAATATCAAAATATTTCACACTCGATACAAATATGCATTATTCTGAGTCAAGATTAGACCATGTGGTGATGTACCCACTTGGCATGGAGGCTCGGGAAGGCTCCTCAGCACCAGGCCAAGGATTGCTCCAAGAGCCTTGCCTGCCATATGTTCCTCATGAGACTACAACTATAATCCACAGTGATATCAATGGTCACATTTTAGAGTTAATAACTTTTTCTCATATTATTCTGTTTTTCTCAAGGAGGGATTGTTGATATCAATAAAGTGGATACTCTTTTGCAAAATATGGGAATGAACCTTGAAGAAAAGGAAATTAGTGATCTGACATGCAACCTGCCAGTTGATGGTGAGCATATGAGATCTATTTGTATTGCTGAGCATATAAGAATATCTGCTTCTATAAAAGAATCTCTGAAAACACTTATTTGACATTAAGAAGACAGAAAATATTAAAAGACTCAGTCTGAGAGTATATTTTTGTATTTTGACATTTTCAGCAAATTTATTTCAGCTGAGAGTATAGCCTGTGCTACTATTAGACCTGTGCAGAATAAGAGAAAGACAGTGTTGTTAGGAAAAAAGAAGAGGATACAGAGAATGGAAGGAACTTTAACATGAAAAAAGAGAAAAAAGGGAGATAAAAGAGAGCAGAGCCAAAAGTGAGAAATTATTAAAATAACATTTCTTTCTCCCTGAACCCTGTCATTTACAGAGACATTTAAGAAGGAAGAAAGGGTTGTGGTGGCATGAGAGATGTGGGCCCTATTCCTACAACAGATGAATGGAATCCTCCCAATACTCCATAAGGGAAAAGAACCATTAAGTGTTCAGGCCTGAATTTGCACAATGCCTGAGTGCCCAATCTTCCTATTTACATTTCTGTTTATATTCTCACATTCCTAAATCTAATTCCATGGTCCAAGGACTATGTTCCCAGACTTCTAATCCCTCCTGATGAGCTAGGGACAAACTTTAAATTATAGTAATTTAAAGTAAGTATTGAATTAGGGCTAATTTAATTCCCAAACCAAATAAGCAAAAATTAAAAATATTAACCTGAGAATATTTCAGCAGGGCTGATTATCTGTATGGAACCCAACCTGACCATCTTATAACCTTAGAAAAATCAATAACTTGCTCATCTTATAAAGGTTACATCTAATTCCATCATTATGTAGGATAAGCACTATTCCCTAACATATATTTTTGTTAATTTATTCTTTACTTTTTATTTCTTTGAAGCTACTGGAAAGAATATGCAGGCCATTTTAATTGTCCTATTTCCTTTGTTTGCAATGATATAACCATTAGGAAAAGTGAGTCTAGATGTAGAACCATCAATTTTCATAAGAGAAAATTATTTTTAGCTTAAGAAGTCTATCTGAAGTTAAGATCAAATGGAGTTTTTTTCCATATTGCTAATATGAGCAGAATTATAAGAAAAAGTTATATAGCTTTTATTTGGGAGTATCCTCTAGTCTTGCCATTGATTCCTACTCTCATTTTGAAATAACAACCTAAGGTTAATCAAGGTAAATAAAAACAATTGTTAGATTAAAAAGGTGTACATAAATAAAATGGACGTATGGAATGAGTATGATTACTTTCTTTTAAATCAAACAGGATTTTTAAATTACTGTTTACTGGTGATCTGGTCATCTGAGGAGTTAACATTAAGATTGAGCCTGAAATAAAGCTTCCTGAAAGGCTAGGGCTCAAGCCTAGGTCACCAATTAAATTGTGGGGACAGAAAGACCTTGAACTTCCCATTTGGGGCAAAGCCTTTCTACTAATGTATCTGCCAACAAGGAGATATGCATTTATTGGAGAAGGCCAGATTTAGCTGAAATGTGACCCAAAGAAGCACATACCCATATTAAATAGCTATCCCTAATTAGCTATTCCTAATAGTTACTTTCACCTTTGTATTTGAAAACAGCAATCCACCCAGTGAAACTGGAACTAAAAGTGACTAAGTCACTTTCCTGACTCAGCTGGTTTTACTGTAGAAATAACTTTTAAAATGTTCTACTACATAGATTCAGAAGAAAAAGAAGATTCTATTCAGCCTAGATTAGCAACTATATGAACAATTTATGTATATTTCCAAGTCACTATTCAAATACTTGTTATATTCATATAATATTACATATAAATAACATATATAGGCCAGGTGCTGTGGCTCAGGCCTGTAATCCCAGTACTTAGGAGACTGAAACAGGAAGATCTCAGATTCAAGGCCACTGCACAATAACTTAATGAGACCCTGTTTCAAAATAAATTTTTTAAAGGCCGGGGGTGTAGCTTAGTGCTAAAATACCCCTGGGTTCAAGCCCTAAGACCATAAAAATAAATAAGTAAATAAATAAATAACATATGTATTATTTGACATAATATAAATCACTACATACTTCAAATATATCAATAAATATTTAAAATTACCTGGGGTCTTTATTTATAAATTTTTGATGATATAAGGGTCTTTTACATAATGCCATAATTTATCACTTTCAATTTGGCAAAACTGGAATTTCTCAAATAACTTAGCAATAGTGAGCTTTTTTTAGGATTTTTTTCTTCTTGGTAATATATATATATATATATATATATATATATATATATATAATACCTCAAATATCACCTATTTATGAGATAACTTTGTGCTTTAATATGTTCCATGTTAATGTCTTTTTAAATATTGAGTCTTATAAGGTTCTATTGAATATCTGCTATAAAAATATGACAATCACGAGTTGAGAGGTTGGCTTCAAGATAATGAATATTTTACTCATATAAATCAAGAGTAATCTTCCTGGGTCGGTGAAAATAAAAGAGAAATGGTAACTCAGATCTCATTAAAGTAAAAGATAAGTTCAAAAATTCAGTTAATGGCCAGGTGTGGTGGCGCACGCTTGTAATCCCAGTACTTTGGGAGGCAGAGACCGGAGGATCCGGGTTCGCGGCCAGCCTCAGCTCTCTCTCTCTCTCTCTCTCCCCCCCTCCCTCCCTGTCTCTCTCTCTCTCTCTCTCTCTCTCTACTTAGTGAGGCCCTCCGCAACTTCGTGAGACCCGGTTTCAAAATAAAGTATAAAAAATAGGGCCGGGGGTATAGCGCGGAGGTAGAATGCCCCTGGGTTCAATCCCCGGTACCGCAAAAAAAAAAAAAATCAGTTAAAAGAATGGTGAGTAATAAATTCCAAGTTTCTCTTTAGCCTGGTCAAAATAGTTGGGTTTGCAAAGTCTTAGAACTAAAAATTAGGTTCTAAAAGGAGAGACGACTTTCGAGTTTCACACCTTTATTATCAGTTCATTTTTATATATAACAATGTATCCAGCACATTTCTAATAAGTAGAGTGATTTTCCAACATGTACTTTGTGCTCATTGGAATAATAGGATAACATTCAATTACCAATAAATGTGCTGTTTTTTTAATGTTTCGCATTTCTAAGTGAATCTGATATGTGTATTTGATTTACATTTTCTTGCAGTTCACGAGAAGGTTGAAATGAAAAAGCTTATGGAGGGAATGGAAGCTTTGACAGGTACATAAGATCTAACTTTGTTCTGTACTTGAACATGTTTTCCTGGCAGGAATGGATGGTCAAAAATAGTTTAGGATAAGGGTTGAGGCAAGGCTAGGTTAACATGCCACAAAGCTCTCCTACTGCATGTAATTCACTTTCTTGAGTTGCCTTCTTCCTGAGCCAGTGTTTATTCAGATATTGTAAACCTTTGACTATTTTCCAGAGTTCTGACTCAGTTGATTTTAACAGTTTTTCTCACTTTATCATCTTTTTAGTGTTTCTGTGGAAAGACAATTCCATGGAGCTCTGTGATCATTCTTTTTATTGGCAGTCATTCAACCTTTCAATAGATTTTTTTTTCAGTACTGGGGATTGAACCCAGGGGCATTCTACCTCTGAGCTAAACCCCTAGCCATATTTTATTTGTTATTTTGAAGCAGGGTCTCACTAAGTTGCGGAGGGCCTCACTAAGTTGCTGAGGCTGGCCGCGAACCTATGATCCTCATGTCTCAGCCTCCCAAGTACTGGGATTACAAACATGCACCACCACACCCAGCTTTGTATTTACCCTTTTAAATGGTATTTTCTCAATTTCTACAGATATACACATTTTTACTTTCTACTTTTTTCTGGTAAAACACTTGATATAATTCGATTTAATATCATTTAAGATTTAACAACTCGATTAAAATTCTCATGTTGTTATGAAAGTGAGAATAAAAAAGTAATAAGGTTCACTCAGTTATTTAAGAATAGTAAGTAGCCGGGCATGGTGGCGCACGCTTGTAATCCCAGTACTTTGGGAGGTGGAGACCGGAGGATCCGGGTTCGCGGCCAGCCTCAGCTCTCTCTCCCTCTCTCTACTTAGTGAGGCCCTCCGCAACTTCGTGAGACCCGGTTTCAAAATAAAAAGTATAAAAAATAGGGCCGGGGGCGTAGCGCGGAGGTCGAATGCCCCTGCTTTCAATCCCCGGTACGGCAAAAAAAAAAATAAAAGAATAGTAAGTAGAAGCCGTGCGTGGTGGCGCACGCTTGTAATCCCAGTACTTGGGAGGCGGAGACCAGAGGATCCGGGTTCGTGGCCAGCCTCAGCTAACTAGTGAGGCCCTCTGCAACTTCGTGAGACCCGGTTTCAAAATAAAGGATAAAAAATAGGGCCGGGGGTGTAGCTCCGAGGTAGAACGCCCCTGGGTTCAATCCCTGGTACCGTGCAAAAAAAAAAAAAAAAAAGAATAGTAAGTAGAAAAATAAAAGTTTGATAGGTTCAAATTATTATTATCATTATGAAGAGAAAATCATATTATTCGGATCAAAAGATAACAAATACAATAAATGATGGCAGACTATATAAATTTCTCATTTCTGTTATCTTAATTCACTGGCCAGTTATGGAAACAAATTTTTCCTCTGCATGGCAGGCTTATACACAGCAATAAAGGCCTCTCTTATATAAATATTAAGAGTATGTTCTATTTTGTAATTCCCCATAGTTCTATGTAGTTAAATGTCTTTCATTTTGCCCTTACATTTTTGTGTAATAGGGGATGATACATTTTAGGCAAGTGCATTTTTAACCATTTTGTAGAAATATCATTCTCAGACCTTAATGACTTTTATATTTTTAAAGGAGAAAAGATTCATGCCAGTGATCTGAAGAAAGTTCTGGGAAGCATGGGGATTGAGCTCACAGACGAAGAACCCATAAAGCTGCAGGAAACTCTGCCATTTGATGGTGAGCAGTAGAAATGTTGCCTTCTAGGGAGTTTGTTTTTGTGGCCTTGGTACGAATAGTTTTAAATTTTTACTTGTTGAGATCCTGCTGAAAATAATTAGAAAAATAAGGGCATTGTAAAATGGGCGTGGTGGCAAATGCCTGTAATCCTAGTTCTTGGGAGGCTGAGACAGGAGGATCACAGGTTCAAGACCAGCCTCAGCAACTTAGTGAGACTCTCAGCAATCTAGCGAGACCCTCAGCAACCTAGCAAGACCCTATTTCAAAGCAAAAAATAGAAAAAGGGCTGGGGGTGTAGCTCAGAGCAAGAATGCCTCTGAGTTCAAAACCAGTACCCCCCACACACACACACATGCGCGTGCAAGAAAAGTAAGGGCCTTGTCATTTAGATTTAGTCTGTAGCATACTAAGCCTTTCAGCCATAAGCCTTGCTATCAGGAGAGAGAAAACACACACATATATATATATACATATCTTTTTCTCTCTCTGTCTGTTTCTCTCTTTCTCTCTCTATGTCAGAGGAGCTATGGAGAATAGTTAAAAAGAAAGAAAATAAAAGTCAAGAAAAAAATAAACAAGTGATTGTTTTAACATAATAGTGATTTCCCCAGCTGCCAGTCATGTTGCAAAAAAATACTTGTATTTGTCACACAGAGACTATTTTCTTTTCCATAATTCTATTTTTAATTTAATGGTGAGATAAAATGCATCCCTCACACAATTATAAATAGTTGTCTTACCAAAGTTATAAAATAGAGTGAATGCTCACAACATTTCCATTCTGACATGAAGTATTCTTTTTTTATAGCTTCTGGAAATTTATTTCAGAATAGAATGTTGAATGGTGTGAAATCTATGAAGGATAAGTTAAAAGTCTGATAAAAAAGGCAGTTGCATCTGAAATCTCTAAGATTCACATTTATTATTTATGATTCCTGTCTACCTTCCTTTATGTAGATTCCTTATTTAGTTACTTTTACCATAATCCTTTTCATATTAAATACTATATTGTTTTAATACATCTTTACAGGGAATTCATATTCAAAACCCAAAGAATCTAATCATACATATAAAATTGTAAAGAAATGGATCATCAAATTTTCAGGGAATTGTTTAAGGACAATTTGTTATGTAGGAAGATTATCTAATCATACATATAAAATTGTAAAGAAATGGATCATCAAATTTTCAGGGAATTGTTTAAGAACAATTTGTTATGTAGGAAGATTATAGTTGATTTTGAATAGAATTTCAATCCACTAACGAAAATTTTAAAATATTTTTGCTTCAGTATATTCTGTTTACTAAAAGTGAGTCACTAAAAGATGTAGAAGAAAGGCAGAGGCTTACTGTCAAGCTACATTCTACATCTCCTTTCTGCTTCCAGCTCTTGGAATAAGAGAAGAGAAGGGAAAGGGCAAATGATTAGCCCTGGCACATGGGTGCTTGGGGGAAATGAGTCTCCTGCAGGTGGAATTCCACCTCTTATACACTGTGAGGCTCTTGGGAAGAGTAGCAGTAAGGAATATTGCTTGATGAATTTTGTGGTGAATGTTGTCAACATGGTGCTACCCTTTTAGACTCATGTACTCTAAGCCTTATTCCTTCAATGACATTTATTTATGAATGATGGACATGAGTATTGGAAACCTGAATTATCAGTCCCAGATGTCTGTTCTTTTTTCCCATTGTCCCATGATGAATGCTACCTACTTTTTTCTATGCTCTGGGCTCTGATTCTGGAAGATACTTTTTAGTTAATAAGGTGGCTTTAGATTTGTAACTAAGGGTGAGCCGTGAAGCCAGAGTACCTGAATCTGAATCCTTGATGTGCTATTTACTAGTAATGTGAGCTTGCTTAAGTTATTCAGTATGTCAGGGTCTCACTTTTCTTATGAGTAAATAGAGATGATATGAATGCCCAGATCCTAGAGTGTTGTGAAAATTATATAAACAAGACGTTGTCAGAGGCCAGCTGCGGTTGCAGGGAAGGTTTTGGCGGTGAGATTCCCAGAGAAAAGAAAGCATGCAGAGTTGCCTTCAATAGAACAACAGCAGCCTTATTCTATAGCCCTGTTCCTTATGTAGGGCTCTGGGCAAAATGGCATACATCGATGCCAGTGTGGACATGTGCAGGCATGTTGTATTTTGCCCAGTCATGCTTATGTAACTAAGTGCACATCTATTGACTAAGTGGGATGAGCAGGGTCATGTCCTTACCACCAGCCTATACTTCCTCTGGGCCCCACACTCCACCCCCTACAGGGTGGCAGTGCACGACTTGACCCAGAGGGTATTGCATTGGGCCCAAAAGTCACAATAGCAATAGGTAACTATTAGTCCTCCAAGTCCTCCAGCCACAAAGGCAAGGATAGTCAATACCCATCTCCAGGAGGAGCCCAACGAGTTCCACCAGGTTGTAAGCAGATCTTCCTGTAAGGCCTAAATAGCCTGTATCATAGGATAAGCAAAACCCAAGCTTGTAGCTGTATCTATAGTTGTTAGAATGTATAGGAATCCTTGGTCTATTGGCAGTGGTCCAATATTGTAAACCTGCCATTCCTGTAAAGGTCGAGTATCTCAGGAAACCTGTCCCAGGGTTGTAGGAACCCTATGTTGCTGTGGGTGGTGTTCGGCACACCAAGGACACAGCTGTATAGCATTTTATGCTTGAGCACAGGTAAGAGGCAATCTCCACCTCTGGGCTATGAGCCCCATGATGCAGATGCCTACATGTCCTAGCTTCTTATGTAACCACGGTGCTACTGACAAGGGCTCTGTGGGTAGTCAGAGAGCCTGAACATGTGCTAAAGTATTGGCATCACCATTACTGGAAGCCTGTAAAGGCCTATGTCCCGGAACATGATGTATAATAGCTCCTTCCTAGAGTCCCTGTTTCTACATGTTCTTTCCCCACAACGGGTGGTGCCCAATCAACCAGTTTTGTGTTGCCCATTGGGCAGTAGACTTCCCAGTAGACTGCCCAGTAGACTGCCCAGTTGTCTGTACAGACATGCAATGGCCCAGTCTCCTTCATGAGAACTAACAAGACTACCTGGAGCTCAGCCCATTGGCTAGAGTGTCTGGCACCAGTCTCATAGCAAAAGGTTTCTGTGGCAGGCTGTAAAGCCACAGCCACCCACATGGGTGGCTACCATGACAGGAGCTATCAGTATACCATGCTTCTGTGGGTATTGGGGCTTTCCTTTTATCACAGGGACTTGATGCATCTTCCACTTCCAGGGGTTCTGAGGGAGCTGTTGCTTGGAAATGTACTGGCCCCAGCAGAGTATGTAGCTGTTCAAACAAAGGGCTACTATAAAATCATGCTCATTGCTCTAAATAAGTGCCCAACCTGGTCAGAGTGGGCGTTTGTGCTACCCCTGTACAGGGTGCACAAGTCCAAGACTGTAACCAGCCTTCAATAGAGTAGGTGGTCTGTACCATCACTGACCCAATACCTGTAATGGGTTCACAAGCTAAGAGGGCATTATATAGGGTTGCTAATGGTTTTTAAATGAGAGAGTAGTGTGCTTTTATTCCTTTCTATATCTAAAACCCAATCAGTATTCCTGGCTCCGTGTTTCTACCATAACCCCTATCCAAAGCCTGCATCATCCACTTGGACTGTGCAGTAAAGGGAAGGCAGGGCCTACTACCTGCAAAGTTTAAGCTTGTGCTACTGCCTTCTTGGTGGCAATAAATGCAGTTTCCCTTTTAGGGGTCCAATCCCAAGTTGCCCCCTTATGGACAAGGCAGTATAAGGACCACATAAGCATAGCTAACTGGGGTATAAACATTTGCCAAAACCCCAAAAGATCCAGATACATCTGTAACTGACCATTTTTGGTCGAGATTAGGCTTGTATCTTGTATGTTACTGCTTTGGGTATCACCTTTGTCTTACCTGACCAGACAAGTCCCAAGAATTTGACAGAATACCCAGGTCTATGGAACTTGTCCTCGTTGACAGCCCACCACCATGTAGCTACTTTTAACTCTGCAAGAGAATCAGAGGTTAGCATAATATCATCAATATAATGGAACAACTATACAGCCTTAGGCTTCCACGAGGCTAAATCCTGTGCTACCAGACCATGACACAAGGTGAGACTTTGCAAGTATTCCTGGGGCAATACCAAAAAGGTCCGTTTCCACCTTTCCCAGGTAAAAGAAAATTGTTCTTGACTTTCCAGGGTAATGTCAATGGAGAAAAAGACGTTTGCCAAGTCTGCGACATAATTGAACTGTCCCAGTTCATCTGGCAGACGATCCATCAATTTTGAAATATTGGGCACCACTGCATGCAAGGGCTGTTTAGCTCCCAGCAGTCTACTGTCATGTGCCAGGAACTGTCAGGTTTTCATACTGGCCATATGGGAGAATTGAATGTACTATGAGTCGGGTGGATTACACTTGCCTCTTCTAGCTTCAGTATCGGTTGTCCAGTTTCCTCATGACCCTCCGGTAACTTGTACTGCCATACATTCACAATCCTCATGGCTTGAGGGAGTTGTAAGGGAGCATGATAGGTATGTCCTGTAGTGATGGTCTTTACCACACATACCTGTAGCCAGAATTTTCTGATAGTTGTCTGAACAGTCAATTCCTACAATACGTCCACCCCCAGGAGGTACTCAGCTTTGGTTTGGACAAAGCTGCCACCAGAGCAACAAAAGTACTTCATTGGGCTGGCATTCTATCTTCTCCTCTTAGGCAGTGATGGTGTCTAAGAGCTGTCACTGCCACTGCCACTGCTCCACCACATCCAGTAGCTGCTGGTTGCACTCATTCCAGGGTGGCTGTGAGAGTGACCTCCTGCCAAGCCTTAGCCAAGCCTTCCCACAGTCCACACTGGCAATCTCCTGGTCTCCTTCAATCCTCTTGGGGGTCAAGGTCCCTTTAAGTCTCCCAGCCCTGAGGTGAGGCCAGGCTCCCTGACCAGAAGCTGGTTGGGTGCGTCACTTTCTCCCAGAAGTGGGCCTGATCATATGTCTCCTGCATAAGGCTGATGGCCGCAGTGCTACTGGCATGTGGTTGGGTGAGGGATTGGCGGGCTTTGCTCACATTGGCCACCTCCTCCACCCACGGAGCCCAGCTCTGGCAGTGCTGGGGACCGGGCTATTATGGCTCCAGCACTTTTAAAGCTTTCTGAATCAGGTGTGGTGGTGCATGCTTGTGATCCCAGTACTTGGGAGGCTGAGACAGGAGGATTTCAGGTTCACGGCCAGCCTCTCAGCAACTTAGTGAGGCCCTCCACAACTTAGTGAGACCCTATTTCAAAATAAAAGAATAAAATAGTGCTGGGAGTATAGCTCAGAGGTAGAATTCCCCTAAGTTCCATCCCCAGCAACACACACACATACACACACACACACACACATACACATACACACATACATACACACAGCCTTCTGGACTTCTTCTGGCTGGGGACTTTCATCATTCCAGTCTTTCAGTGGGGTCTGTGCCATCAGATAGGCTGTTACTGGGAACCACAGGGAGACCAGGGGCCATATCTCCTCCACCCTGGATTGTTCCTCCCAGGACTGCTCCTCCAGAAGGGTAGGGGGTGGGTAACTCACCTCATCCTGCCAACTATGCCAAGTGTCAGAGGCCTGCTGTGGTTATAGGGGAGATTTAGGTGGTGAGATTCCAAAAGAGAAGAAAGTGGATGGAGTCATCAGGGGAACAACAGCAGCTTTATTCTACAGACCTGTTTCTTATATAGAGTTCTGAAAAAAGTGGCTTTTGTCCACACCAGCGCAGATGCACCCAGGCATGTTGCGTTTTGCCCAGTCATGCTTATATAACTAAGTGCATATCTGCGGCTGCCTGGGATGAGTGGGGTCATGTCCTTACTGCCAACCTGTACTTCCTCTGGGCCCCATAGATATGTAGTTCTTGGAGAAGATTCGGACACATGTCTAGGAAGAGAATTACAAGATGAGGAATAGTCACTTCAAAGACCTTAAGAGTATTCCTGAAGGTGTATATGATTGGACTGAGATTACCATGGGGGAGATCCAGAGGCCTAGATGATTAGAATAGAATAACCAAGAGACAAAGAAGAGAATCTCTGGCTTTACAAAAAATTGAGATCTGTTACATAGTTCTAAGCAGACGAGTGGCATGACCTGACTTATTAAAAGGATCTTTCTGGCTCGATTGAGAATAGACTATAGAGAAGATTATAAAGGCGCAAAGTTAGAAGCAACAAACAAGTTTAATCTAAGCAAGGGATGATGGTAGCTCTCACCAGGGTGGCAGCAGTGTAGCTAATAAAGAGTAGTGACCAACTTTCAGTAATGGGTACAACAGTTAGCTAGACAGCGTAAGGAAATAAAAGACTTCAACAATACTATAGACCTGAGGAATCTGGCTCTGGGTATTTGTCTGACCTTACAGTGGGCAGTTATAAAAGCTTTACCAAGCCTCATGAGGGAAAGCTGCTCTCCCACACCAGCCATGGTGCAAAGTTAATGCATGGCAGTTTCTGATGAGAGTGTTAGCCAAGGTTTCAGATCCCCCTGGCCTGAGAAGCACATATGCATTCCTAACCCCAGTGACTTCATTCCTCTTTTTATCTGAGGCCTCGAGCGTAAGCCTTCTTTAGGGGCCTCTGTTGAGACCTCCTTATTGTTGAGGAGTGGGGAGTAGAGGTGAAGAAGAGAAAGAGGAGGAAATCTTTTCCCCACTCTGACTCAATACTAAGTACCTTTCCACTCCTGGCCCTTCCTCCTCACCCTCTCCCCAACCTCAGAGTCCATAAATCTGCTGGAGTCTTTTATTTTGGGCTCAAGTGAGATGACCCTCACATCTGCCCTGATTTATCTGACACTTAACGTGTGCACCATTCCATGGGGGATAATGAACAGGAAGAGTGATGCATTCTTTAGTTTTAGCCTCTTGTTTATTCCATTGCAGTAAGTGATTAAGGGTTTGTTGCTTTGTCTACTCTGAAACCTGATAGCTCAGCTCTCTCACTCCCAAAACTACTAGACTTAACAGATTTATAGAATACTCCACTCAACAACAGCAGAACACATATTCTTATATTGAACATTCTCTAGGATAAACTATATGTTAGACAACAAAAACAAACAACAACAACAAAAACAGGTCTTAGTAAACTTAAAAGATTACTCTCTTCTCCAAAGTATTTTCTCCGGCCAATGGAATGAATGAATCTAGAAATCAGTGACACAAGGAAAACTGGAAAGTTAACAAGTATGAAAATCAAGTAACACACCCTTAAATAACCAGTGGGTCAAAGAAGGAAATCTGTGAGGCTAGTATTCTATGAGTCCTGATACCAAAGTCAGATAAAGCATCATACACACACAAAAGATAACTATTAATATCCCTAAAAGCAGATGCAAAAATAAAGCAATTCTGAACCAGATCCATCAACATATTAAAAGGATTATATACAATGGTCAAGAGATATTGATTCCAGAAGAGCAATAATGTTCCACATAAGAAAATCAATGTAGCACATTAATAAAATAAAGGAAAAATTATGATCTTAGCTGGGCATGGTCATACAATCCTATTGCTTTGGAGGCTGAGACAGGAGGACTGTAATTTTGAGGCCAGTACATAGTAATTTAGCAAGACTCTGTTTAAAAAGGGGCTGGGGGTGCAGTTTAGAGGTAGGATCCCCTGAGTTCGATCTCTCTCTCTCTCTCTCTATATATATATATATATATATATATAGAGAGAGAGAGAGAGAGAGAGAGAATAGATAGATTTTTTTAGCATGATCTCAGCTGATGTAGAAAAAGTATTTGACAAAACCCAACATTCATTTGTGATTTTTTAAAAAACACTCAGGAAACTAGGAATAGAACTTCTTCAACATGATGAATGACATCAATGAAAAACCAGTAATATCTCACTCAAAAGTGAGAGTGGAAGCTTTCCCCCTAATACCAGGAACAGGACAAGGAGTCCCACTTTCACTACAGCTATTCAACATCATACTGGAAGTTTTTACCAGCGCAATTAAACAAGGAAAAAAAAAGCATCTAATTTGGAAAGGAAGAAGAAAAACTATCTTTGTTCACAGATAACATGATCCTATATACAGAAAATTCCAAAAACCCACAAAAGAACTTGTAGAGCTAATAAGAAAATTCATCAAAGTTGCAGGGTATAAGATAAAAACACACCCCCCAAATTAGTTGGGTTTCTACACACACCAGCAATGAATAATCTAAGGACGAAGTGAAGAAAATAATTCCATTTATGATTGCCTCCAAAATGTGTGAGTATTCTTCAGGGAAATAGATTATATCTATATCTATATTTATGTATATATATATTTAGTATATTCATTTACATGTACATATACATGATATAATTACAATACATAATGAATGTATGAAATGCCACTGAAAATGGTTAATTTTATTTTATAAAAATATTCCATTAAAAAGTGATGAAATTCTGCTTATATTTTTCACTCTATAATCTTTTATAATCTTCATTCTATTGTAATATGTTAATAAAGTACCCTGGCATCAAAGCTCCCTATGATATTGATTGTAATCAATCTAGTAGCCTATCCCTTCATGAATTATTTATAGGGCAGGCTTATTCTTTTTTTTTTTTTGCGGTACCGGGGATTGAACCCAGAAGTGTTCTACCTCCGTGCTACACCCCCAGTCCTATTTTTTATACTTTATTTTGAAACCGGGTCCCACGAAGTTGCGGAGGGCCTCACTAAGTAGAGAGAGAGAGAGAGAGAGAGAGAGACAGGGAGAGAGAGACATAGAGCTGAGGCTGGCCGCGAACCCGGACCCTCCGGTCTCCGCCTCCCAAAGTACTGGGATTACAAGCGTGTGCCACCACGCCCGGCCCAGGGCAGGCTTATTCTTAAGATAAGGTTTAAGGGAAGAGATTCTAATTCCAATTTCTATATGGATTATTCAATGCTCTTAGGGAGGTCAAATGAAAATTCAAATAGAAAAATAATCATGTAATGCATTTTCTCTTTTGTCTTTTGTATAGTAGTGGTAAAGCATGTAAACTGAGATAATTCACATACAAAAATACATTTTCATATTTTAAACTCATTTTTCTCATGTTCTATTCCTGTATGTTTACTAAGGAGGAAACGTTAAAGCCAATAACCTGGATACTGTCCTGAAATATCAGGGAACCAATCTCACACAAAAGGAACAAGAAGGTGTAATCGAAAACCTGCCACTTAACAGTGAGTATTTTAAGTACTACTGTGGCTTAGAGGAGAGCTATGTACTTATATGTGAGATTTTCTATAATTAGTTTTAACCAGTGTAAAAAAAAGATTTTGCAGCCGGGCATGGTGGCGCACACTTGTAATCCCATTACTTTGGGAGGCAG
>PVJS01005536.1:17580-63871 GCA_004027185.1 Glis glis
CTCTCTCTCTCTCTCTCTCTCTCTCTCGCTCTCTCTCTTTCTCTCTCTCTCTCTCTCTCCCCCCGTCTCTCTCTCTCTCTTTCCCTCTCTCTCCCTCTCTCTCCCTCTCTCTCTCTCTTTCTCTCTCTCTCTTTCTCTCTCTCTCTACTTAGTGAGGCCCTCTGCCACTTCATGAGACCCGGTTTCAAAATAAAGTATAAAAAATAGGGCCGAGGGTATAGCTCAGAGGTAGAACACCCCTGGGTTCAATCCCCGGTACCACAAAAGAAAAAAGAAGATTTTGCAAAGCTAAGAGAATAAACCATTAGTAATGTAAGTACAGATTCTTTCCTTCATTTCTACAAGCCCAAAATCACTAACTTCTTTTCTTTTAGATTATTAACATCACACATAGAACTACTATAAGTACTTCTGAGCACATGATGAATTTACATAAAGCAGAATAAAAGTTATAGGTTCAGGAAGAAGAAAAATTACTAATTATTATTAGTATCTCTGAAGTAGTTATGTCCTAAGCTCACTAATCAGTCAATTTTTACAATTTCACTTTACAACTTTTTGTAGACAATATTATCTATACTCACATTTCCAGTTGACATATGTGTGCTGAAAACTCTTAGATCTTTATTTCCAACCCAATTCTTTCTCAAATATGAGTTGGTAAAACTATATTTCTGTTGAATTCTACCTACCATTAGTTTCTACTTGGTAACCCCTCAGATCTTTGTATCTCAATTTACCATATTTAAAAATATCTACTGTAATCGGGATACAAGAGGGACCTTAGATAATGGAGGAGACATCCCAGTAGAGTGAAGGATGTGGTCTAGGGGTGTGTGGGGGAGGAATAGGGAGAAGTAATGAAGGAAGCACTTCCATTGTTATTATGTACATATGCAAGAATACCAATGCCAATCTCAATATCATATATGGGGAAGTGGGGAGTGGGGAGGGAGTCGGGGAAAAGCTCACCAAGTGCTGTGTGCATGTATGCCACTATCAGTATGAACTATATTATGATGTGAGACCAATAAAAGTTTTAAAATATCTACTATAAAGTGTCTCCTAAATCTATTTTCTCTCAGCTGATGACAATCATTCATTTTCCCAGTAAAATAAGGTAAAAAAATTGACATCATATTTTCCTCCAATTAGTACAGCTAAGAATTTCATAATCCTCTATTACCTTTGTTTGTGCTGCTATTAATCATGTTGCAAATGATTAATATATATAGCTTGGGTTAATACAGAGAACTCCATATTATTTTAGATTTTTATACTATTTTAATCAAATCCATCTTTTTCAGAGTTCTAAAAATGACTTACCTATGATAAAAATATTTCCTATGTCTTTCCTTCCATGACCTGGCCCTTGCCTGCCTTTTAGCTTCGTTTCTCTCCATTCCTTGACTCCACTTTGCCCTTCAGCAACACAAAAATATCTGAGCCATAGTATTAAATATGGTTATGATTTAAAGCTGTTGTTCAAGATGCTCTTCTACTCGCCAAAATAGTGGCTGCAGATGGATAAATTTTAGAAAGAAGGTCTCTTGATTTTACTGTTTGCTCTGCCTCATACTAACTACTCAATTACAATACATTTATTTGTCCTTCTCACCACAGAGACTGAGTTGCTCAAAGGCAGGAATTACACTTATCAGTAAGCATATTTCCATCACTTCTAGTGCTTATATGATACTGAAATTTAGTAAACGCTTCATTAAATTTTCTCCAACCAATACCTATATAGATCCTCTTTGTTATCTAATGCTTATATTGTGGCATATAATTTTGCTTATCCTATTACCCTTTTCCACACACTCTTCAACTTTTAGGGTAAACACACTTCAATGTAGTTAACTTTCCCAATTCATCATTGTTTGTAGGACTAATCTCAGTTTCTTTTCCAAAATTTCTCTCATCCATCGAAGCCATTATATTTATGCTATCTTAGTTTCAAGTTTATCTTATACATGGATGTATCATTACATTTATTATATTGTGTAAAAAATAAATGTAATGATATATCCAATCTTTTCTATTTATAAATTGCAATCTTCTCATAGGCAGAAGCCACATCTATATGATTATATATCTTTGCCTTGCCTCACCCAAGAAAGAAGAAATAAATATTTGAAGAATGAATGGAATAGTGACCAAACAAAATTAAGTGAAAACAAAGAAAAATGCATATAATACAAAAGGTCAGAATGCCATTCAGAGGAATCTCAAGCATATGCTGGACCCCTATACTCCAGTTCAGCAGTACATAACCAGAAGGCTCCAAATCATTAATATAAATGTTATCAAATTGGAAGGACTATTTTCTAGTCACCCCTCATGCAATTTTATGTTTTCCAAAAAGGGCATAGCAGAAATTACATTCACTTTGTAATGACCAGCACCATCCTGGCCAATTTCAGTGACACCTCAAGGGGATACTTGTTCATACTCAATACAGTGGTACAAACTTGGCGATCTTTTTACTGCTTTTCTCAACTTAAAATTCACCCTAGAATTCCACCCTTATGCCCATAAGGCATAATATTTTTCTTCAGTTTACTGACTTTTTGTGATTTATTTCCTTCTTTTATTATTAAGAGAATTGTACAAAGTCTTTATCAAACTCTACACTCAGGGTAGCAAGTTTACATATTCAGTTTATCACTGTAGGATTTTGATTAACCCATTAGCTCTCAATGAACTGTTGCGTCCTCTTTGTACTTATTGTGTTACCATAAGTATAAGTTATGGGAACTATCTAAAATAGTCTTCCTTTCTTCCAGTGCTAGAAAAAATACATACCTATCTTTATTAACAAATATAGTTTTTTTTTTTTTTTGCGGTACCGGGGATTGAACCCAGGGACGTTCTACCCCCGTGCTACACCCCCAGCCCTATTTTTTATACTTTATTTTGAAACCGGGTCTCATGAAGTTGCGGAGGGCCTCACTAAGGAGAGAGAGAGAGACAGGGGAGAGAGAAGGAGAGAGAGCGAGAGAGCTGAGGCTGGCCGCGAACCCGGATCCTCCAGTCTCCGCCTCCCAAAGTACTGGGATTACAAGCGTGCGCCACGACACCCGGCTTACAAATATAGTATTAATAGAAAAAACATATCACCAATTTATGTGATAAGCAATTCCAAGGTAATTGTGATGATCAAAGGAAAGGTGGTCTTACTGTTTTCACCATAAACCTATATCTGACAAATGTGACTAGACCAGAGCTGAGAAGTTGATATAGAATCAAATCAGCATCATTGGGATCTTTAACTTTGCTTATAAGGGAGAAAGGTAGTCTAAACATTCAAGAGGTACATTTAAGACCATTTTTTAAAAGGACAAAAACCTCCTCAGCTAATATGGAGTTTGACTACTATGTCCATAGTTTATATTCTTATAGTTGAGGCAGATTATGTGGTGGGTATAATGCATCTTGCTTGGGCTCTTCTTTCCCAATTTATCTCTTGTTTTATATGTTACTGGCACTTTTACCTAATTTTGAAATTTTTTGTAGCTAATGGAAATGTTGAACTCAATAAATTGATAGAAGCAGTGACAGCAGTTACAGGCAAGTAAAGAATTGATGTGACTAAGAATTTTATTATTATCCTAAATTATATTTAATTTTTATTTTTAAAAAATTGCAGTGCTGGGGTTTGAACCCAGAGCCTTGCACATGTTAGGCAAGTGCTCTACTACTGAGCTACATCCTAGCCCCTAAGTTATATTTTAATGCTATATTCCAACTATCTCTTCATTGCCTTTTTGTTCTACCATTTTATCATTTCAATTCAAGAAATTTTCTATTTTGTTGCCTAGAATACAGATTGGTGAACCATAACCCTTAATACAAACAATATGATTATTTTAGGAAATAATTTTACTGGAAAATGGCCATACCAATTAGTTTATGTATTGTTTATTGCTGCTTTTACACTACAATAACAGAGCTGAGTAGTTGTAACAGAGATTGTATGTCCTACAAAGCCTAAAATATTTACTATTTTATTGGCTTATACAAAAAGTTTTTTAACTTCTACTTTTAGTTTAATTTTAGATAGGGTAATGTTACAATGTATTCTTCTCAAGGTAATTATGGTTTACCACTGAGGTAGATTAATTTTAATTAATTATAACAGCCTCTTTTACTCTGAGTAGTCCTTGTTTGCATGATAAACTATATGGACCTTCTAACTTTAGATTTTTCTGCACTTAGTATACTTCAGTGCAATGCCTTGATAGAAAATTTTTATTCTCTGAGATATAATCCAAATTACACTTCAATATGTATAATATGAACATCACAAAGGGAAATTACCTTACTGCAATCATAGCCACCATGTACGTTACTAAGTAAGCTAGCCTAGAGATCATGGAATGTAAAGGCTCACAGTCACAATTAAAATGTCTAAACACACAAGTGTATTTAAAAATGCATAACAGGAAGCAAGATAGAAAAATGGGATATGTTATCAAATTTAGGGTAGGGTACATGAAAGGACCATACTACCTAAAGCTAGAATATGCAGTGTGCTAAAATTCTGAGTCTCTTTGTACTGCACCATTCTTCCTTGATGATGATGTAGTTACAAGGAGCAGAAGTCAGGTTCAAGCAAGTGGACCCACAGACTAACACTATTCTGACAATGATACAAATTTGCTCCTTTAGAAAAACACAGGGGCAAGTATGCCTGGAAAATAGTTGTTGGTTGTCAACAAGCCACAGGTTTGTGTTTTCTGAGCAGAGAACATATGGGGCCAAAATCATTGTCACCAATGGTGGCCAAATTAAAGTCATCTGAATCATGACTTTCATAAATATTTATCATACCTGAAGAATAGTGCCTCAAGAAAATTTAGTGTTTCATAATAACTTAGAACCTCTATTTGGTTTAACAGGAATACTTAGAGAAGAGGTGCCACATGCATATTTAATGGCTCATGAATATTAGGCATTACTGAGTCCTTCCCTCCGTTTCTGTCATATATACCCCCTACTTAAAAACTATTCATCTGTACTGAATACATCACAAAAAGTTTAACCTATGTTTCATAAAATACAATCTTCAACTAATTTACTTACTTAACTTCTTACTAGAATTAAAGGTTCCCCAATGCTAAAGTCAAGAACTAAAGACAACAATACTCAATTACCTTAATTATAAGGTAGTAACAGATACTGAATGTAGATCAACTATCTATGATATCTTAAATAACTTAGAATCTCCAAAACCATTTATACCTTGTTGCTTTACCCCATAATTATAGCCCCTGAATTTTTAGGGTTAAGGAATGATTCTGTTTTCTTGATGACTGATGATACAGAAGTCTCATGCTACTGTGTTCATATAGCTGTTGAAACTGCTGATTAATAGACATATGATTTTCTTTTTTTGTACTTTGGGGATTTTAGGTGATATTAAAAATTCCTATCCACATATAACTTCTTTCTTTTGAAGGAGGAGAAGTTAATGTCAGTGATATCATAAATATCCTAGGAAAAATGGGGATAGAGCTCACAGATAAGGAATCCTTGGAACTAGAAAAAAATCTGCCAATTAATGGTAAGGATTTAAAACAACAATGTAGCCTTCAAGAAGTTTTGTTTATTTTTTGAGAACTTCCAATAGCTACTTACACTTAATAAAATCTAAAAAAGAGTTTTAGAAGGAATAATGCAGTCTAGTCTTAAGAAGTAATCCCAACTGTGTCATTTCATTTATAGAATCATCTGCCTCTTCAGTCATTCACCTGGTATTAAGAAAAGAATCTATTCTTACTTTTGATTCCAGTAAGAATATATGCTCAAAACTATGTAGGGATATATAGGAAAGTAAATTTTGAGAATGTGCTAAAAAAAAAAAGAAAGAAATTAAAGGAGGACAAAGAGAATTAAAATGTGTGTGTTTCAGCGTAGTAGCATGTTTTCAATAATTTCGCCAGGTGCTAGGAAGCCTTATTAAGAACTTTCTCCATTTTGCATTAGTTTTTATTTCAAAATAAATTAGACCTTTTCTTGGGTAAATTATGATGCCTGTATTTCTGAAATTAAGACTGGTATTGGCTTACTTAATCTCATTGGTGTGGCCTGATTTGTGCCTTCTTACAGCTGATGGAAAGGTGTACCAGAACAGGTTGATGGATGGTATGACTACCCTTAAAGGTAAGTGAGAATATGAAAAGGTAGATTAATCTGAAATACATGTTTTGCCTTCTCTAAATCTATAATCATGTCACCATATGTGTGTGAAACTACATTGTTTTACAATGATCATTTCTGTATATATGTTACCAAATGATTTTGTACCATTATTTAACATTGAGATTTAAATGAAACTAGGACACTTGAATGGCTTTACCCTAAGTAAAATGGTGAACTAGAAAAAAAGTCTTATTAGCACAGGTGGATGAAAAGTAAATTGATATTTATGGTTCGGGATTGTGAGTTCATGGAGGAAGAGTCTTCTGTGAAAATTTATGACTATAGACTTGCGGTCACATAGGGTAGAAATTTTAATTCCACCTTCATACTGACAGTCTGTGTACAAGTGATCATACCTCATTGGACTTCATGGTGAAACTGATACTCATAATGCACAGTAATGTATAGTTTTGTCACATTTTATGGTTATTCAGTTTTGCTTATATCCCTCTCTTTTTCCCAAGGTGAGACAGTTGATGTCACTAAACTAGACACTATTTTGCAAAACATGGGAATGAAACTCACAGTAATGGAAAGTAAAGATTTGGTACAGAATCTGCCTGTTGATGTTAAGCACATAAACCTTTGAATTGCTCAAGATAAACTGAGAATATGAGAATCTACATAAAGCCCTCTGAAAAGTATATTTGACACTAAGAAGTCATTTATAAAAACTTAGGGATTAACTCAGTAATGAAGTAAGGTGATGCTTTTTCTTGAAAGTTTATTAACATATGTCAGCAACTCCTTTAATTTTGTATCCAAAGGAATGTGTAACAGGTGGACAGCACCATTATCAGGACTATAAAAAATGAAGAAAAAGACAAGTGGCTGTAGGCAGAGTAGTTTGGAAAACAGTCTGGAGGGAAGTAAGAGCTAAAAAAATGAGAGAACCGAAGAGAAAAGAGCAGGTCAAAAGTAGGAGTTTGTTAACATGAGAGATACATCTCATGGCCATATATTGTGGATCCTCACTTTCTAAGAGTCAAGGGATATCAGACATTCAAATTAAAATATATGATATGCCTTCTTATCATACAGCTATATAATATCTCACTCCCCCCCAAAAATAATAATAATATCTCACTCCCCAGCTCAGACTCCATGATCCAAAAGCTGTATTCTCAGGCATCCCCCTTAATGATCTAGAAGCAAACTCTGTAATATAGTAACAGCTGAATTTTTGTTGACGTGTAATGAATCAATGCTAAATTAAAGAAGCCATTCACAAAAGAACACAATAGTATCATTATATGAAATGTCCAAAATTGGTAAATTTATAGAGACAGAAAGTAGATTAAATTCTCTGGGATGGTGATGAAGGAAGGAAGGAAGGAAGGAAGGAAAGAAGGAAGGAAGGAATCTTCCCCCATACTAATTATAAAAATTTCATTCTAATTTGTTGGGCAATCTTGATAGTAAAATTACTGCTCTGCTCCATTAGATGTACACAAATCTATCACTAAGAGATTATTCCTTTTATGGAATTAAGGAACAATATTTTGGTTTTGGTTCCCTGATAATTCTGTGTAGTTGTATGTGTCTCTTTCTACCTGTTCACTACTTCAAGTTGAAGATCATTCAGCACAGATGATGAGTTTTTATTATTTGGAATCATTAGATTGTCTCTCAAATGATCAAGCACTAATGTTCCTATCTTTTGAAAGGAAAAAAGATTGATGCCAATGATCTACTAAAAGTTCTTGGAGACATGGGAATTGAGCTCATGAAAAAAGAACATGAGAAGCTGAAACAAATACTACCAATTGATGGTGAGCCATAAAATGCCAATGAAATCAGATTATAGTAATACATGCATATCCACGTTTATAGCAGCACAATTCAGAATAGCCAAATTATGGAACCGATCCAGATATCCATCAATAGATTAATGGATTGCAAAATTATGAGATATACACACAATGGAATTCTACTCATCAGTAAAGAAGAACAAAATTATGTCATTTTCAGGAAAATGGAAGGACCTGGAGAACATTATGTTAAGTGTGATTAACCAGTCACAAAAAGTGAAGGGTCATATGTTTTCTCTCATATGCGGAAGCTAGGGAGTAATTGGGATATAAGAAGGACTTTAGACAATGGAGGAGAATCTCCAGTGGAGTGAGGTTTGGAGGAAGGGGGAAGGAAGAATTAATGAAGGAAACACTTCCACAGACATTATGTACATATATGAGAATATCAGTACCTATCTCAATATCTTGGGGGATATTGTATAGGGAAGGGGGAGTGGAGAGGGAGCCAGGGGAAAACTCACCAACTATTTTGTGCAATTATGTCTCTATCACTATGAACTATATTATGATATGAGACTATAATGCACCAGTAAAAGTATTAAAAAATGCCAATGTAGCCTTTTCAGGGAACTTGACTTTAAGGACCATTGTTAAGCAATTCTATAAAGTTGTCTCTTCAGTTATTTTTTCTAAGAAGTGCTGAAAATCATCAAAAAAGATAACATTCTTTGTCATATAGATTTAACCTAGGAGTTGCCGAGCTCTATCATAAATTTTGAAGCTGGGTGTGGTGGCTCACGCTTGTAATCCCAGTACTTGCGAGGCTGAGACAGGAGGATCCGAGTTCACAGCCAGCCTCAGCTATTTAGTGAAGCCCTCCACGACTTAGTGAGACCCTGTTTCAAAAGAATAAAAAGTAGGGCTGGGGGTGTAGCTCGGAGGTAAAATGCCCCTGGGTTCAATCCCCAGTACTGCAAATAAATATATAAATAAATACATACATTAATTAATTAATTTTGACATCAGAATTGGTACCATTCAAGTTAATGAAGCCTAAATGATATGAAGGGTAACAAAAGAAAGCTGATAAGAGTGAGAGACTATAAAAGAAAGTAAAGGGAAAAAGAAAGGAAGAGAGGGGATCAGGATTGTTTCTGTATAATTCAGTCTCCCTGGCAGTTTTCTCATTGTATATACATTTTGTCAGTAAGAGAATTTTCCTTTTTAAAATGATTTTTATTTCATGAGAAGTTAGGGCAGACCTCTCAAGAAAAGCATAAAAAAACTTTCTAAAATTACCTAGTTGCTCAATAACTGTGTGATTATCCTCTTTATTTCCCTTCTAATATAAACTATGCCTTTTCTTATAGCTACTGGAAAGGTGTATGAGAACATATTGTTGGATGGCGTGAAGTCTATGAAAGGTATGTCAAAAGCATGATTGGCAGAAAAGTCTGTTAAAAAACAACACATGTATCTATAACATTGTTTTAATTATGTATATTCCTATATTTAGATTTCTAATTTTATTGCATTAATTACACAGCACTTTGATATAATCACCCATGTTACATCCTTGCAAAAAGTCTATTCTCTCTTGAACATTTCTAAATAGCACCCTTAAAGGACCATATGAAATCTAATTACATACAGAATATTATACAGAGAACATTAGGCAGTTTTTCTGGGAATTTGCCCAACAGCAAATTGGGGTGATCTTTTAAAAAACTAGTTATATATACTTTAATTTTTAATACTTTTATTGGTGCATTGTAATTATACATAATAATGAAATTCCAAGTAATAGAAACATACATGCACACAGCACTTGGTTACTTTCCACCTGAACTCCACTCCACTCCCTCCCCTTCCCCGCACATATTATTGAGATTGGCATTGATAATTTTATATATGTATATGGCATTATTTGAACTGTTTCCTCCATCAAGTCTCCTTCCCTACCCCCCACTTCCTTCCCCTAGACACCCTCCATTGGTCTACTGGTGTTACACCACTGGAGGCAACAATAAATCCTCCCAAAACCATAAAAATGGAAGTCACTGGGTGATCTTTAATGTAATTTTATTTCATGAGTCAAGAGTCTTTCAGTTATTGTTATAATATATTCTTTCTGAAAGGCCAGTTAGCAAACAAACAAAAAGTAGCTACTTCTTCCTCTTCCTATCAGTACTTAACATAAGAGAAGGAAGTAGAAAGGGAAATAAGAATGGCTACAAGTTCTGTTGCTGTGTTAGCTTTTTTGTCACTGTAACAAAAATACTGGACAGGAACAACTTAGAGGAGGAAATGTTTCATTGGGCCCAAGGTTTCAGAAGTTCAGTCCATGTGGTTGGCTGGTTCCAAGGCAGAAACATCACAGCGGTAGACATGATGGAGGAAAGCTGCTCAACTCATGGTGTCAGGAAGCTCAAAGACAGGGAGGACAGCACCAGGGGACACCCCCCCCAGTGACCCACTTCCTCCAGCCATGCCCCACCTCTGAGCCTTGCTGCACTGGGGAATGATGCTTTCAACACGTGAGCTTTTAGGGGGACATTCTAGATCAAGCCATAGCAGCCACTTACTTCATGGTGAAAGAAGTCTCATGCAGGTGGCACTCATCCTCCCGACATTCCAGGCCTTCAGAACAATGGTAGACATCAATATTCCTTGCAAGCCGGGTGTGGTGGCACATGGTTGTAATCCCAATACTTTGGGAGGTGGAGACCGGAGGATCTGGGTTCACGGTCAGCCTCGGCTCTCTCTCTCTCTCTCTCTCTCTCTCTCTCTCTCTCTCTCTCTCTACCTAGTGAGGCCCTCCGCAACTTCGTGAGACCCGGTTTCAAAATAAAGTATAAAAAAATAGGGCTGGGGGTGTAGCGCGGAGGTAGAACGCCCCTGAACGGGTAGAACAGGTTCAATCCCCGGTACTGCAAAATATATATATATATATTCCTTGCAAAGTTTTGTGATGAATGGATTGCCCATAGAGAAATTTATTATGATTTTAGTCTGTTTTTAGGTATAGCAATAAAGCAGAACATTGATGGTCAGAAGCTTGAACTATAACTCACGCCTGTTGTCATGACTTTGTTTCAGAGAAAGATCTGCCAGTATTTTTCCCATCTGCCCCATGGGGACATTCTATCAATAATAGTCATCTGGCCCTTGATTTGACTGATAATTATTACCTAAGATGGCATAACTTTCAACACACAATCACAGTTACTCAAGTAGTGCTTCAACTTTGGAACATTTTTATCTAAGTTGTTCTCAACATGATTATAGGTGATTTGCTGAGCTAACCTATGCTTATTTGCTTTTATAAATAAGTTGTATATTTATACTTTTATTGTACTAAAATGCATGTAAAATAAAAATTTAGGCCTGAATATATCAATATTCTGAAATCATTAACTATTTTCTTCATCATTCTTTTTTTGTTTCTTTCCTAAGGAGGAACAGTTAAAGTCAATAAACTAGACAGTGTTCTGGGAAACCTGGGGATTGAGCTCACAGGAAAGGAACATGAAGATTTGACAGAAAATCTGCCTCTTAGTGGTGAGCATTGTAAATCACAAGGCATTTTAGGGAGGAATTGACATTTTGGACTTGTGTAGGGGAAAATATGTTAGCTAGTGATATTTTGTACACAAAAGAAATAATCTTGCAAAGAGAGAAAGTAGTCCTAACTTAAGAATAAAATATGTATTATTTAAGGTGTTCAAAGAAAAACTATAGGCAAAACAAATTTAACAGAATTTATTTGAGCATTTATAATGAAATGATGCACAAATTGGGGAGAACTCAGAATCAGAAGAGATTCAGAGTGCTACTTCAGCAACATGAGCAGTAGACTTTTTTTTTTTTTTGTGGTACTGGGGATTGAACCCAACTGCATTCTACCTCCGAGCTACACCCCTCAGCCCTATTTTTTATTCTTTATTTTGAAACAGGGTCTCACTAAGTTGCAGAGGGCCTCACTATGTACTTGACGCTGGCAGTGAACCTGCAATCCTCCTGTCTTAGCCTCCCAAGTACTGGGATTACAAGCATGCATCACCACACCTGGCTGAGCAGATTTTTTTATACATTTATTTACTGGTGTATTATAGTTTCACATCATATTTTAGTTCATGGTGATAGTGACATACATGCACATAGCACTTGTTGAGCTTTCCCCTGGCTCCATCTACACTCCCCCTTCCCCATACATGATATTGAGATTGGCATTGGTATTCTCACATATATACATAATGTCAGTGGAAGTGTTTCCTTCATTAATTCTCCCATTCCCCTAGACCACCTTCCTCAATCCACTGTAGTTTCCCCTCCATTATCTAAAGTCCCTCCTGTATCCCAATTACTTCCTAGCTTCCGCATATGAGAAAAAAACATATGACCCTTCACTTTCTGTGACTGGCTAATCTCACTGAATATAATGTTCTCCAGGTCCATCCATTTTCCTGAAAATGACTTAATTTTGTTCTTTATTGCTGAGTAGAATTCCATTGATGTATATCCCATAATTTTGTAACCCATTCATCTGTTGATGGACACTTAGGTTCATTCCATAATTTGGCTATTCTGAATTGTGCTGCTATAAACATGGATATGCATGTATTACTTTAATATTCTGATTTCAGTCCCTTTGGAAAGATGCCCAGGAGTGGTTTAGCTGGGTCATATGGTGGATTCATTCCCAGTTTTCTGAGGAATCTCCACACTTATCTCTATAGTGGCCCCACTAATTTGTAATCCCACCAACAGTATGTAAGAGTTCCTATTTCCCCGCATCCTCGCCAGCATTTATTGTTTGACTTTTTTATGAGCAGTAGACTTTAAAAGACTGAATGCAGAAGTAAACTGAAGAAATTTTTACCTGATTTGCTACAGCTTGACATTTGCTTTACTTTGGTATGATCCTTAGTTATATAACTAAACACTATTGTGATTGACTGATACTTGTCCATAATTGACTTACATTTGATTTAGTTTTTTTCTTTCCAAAATTGATCAGTTAAAATGAATACTTCTAAGTTAAGTTTCAGTTGGTTTATATAAGGGTTCTGAATACCAAAACAACCCAAGACTAATGGTTTCCTGCTTATTTTACCTTAACAAATGTAAGCTAAATTTTATTTTTAAAAATTAAATAAAAATATGTCATGTTTAAATACAGTAGAGTAATTCTCTCTCCCAAAACTCCAAGATGAGAATATTTTTAATGGTGAGTAGTGAGCTCTTCATTCAGTGATGTAGGAATTTAGGTTGTTTCTAAAGTATGTTAGAGGTATAGTATCTGTCTGAGTATGAAGCAGAATGAGAATTTTGAAATAGGCAATGTCCTCATTAAACAGTCATTGATCAACTGGTTCTATTCTTAAATGACCGTACTTCATTTTATTTTTACACATTTTCCCAGGAAGATATTTTCAAAATTATGTCTATGCTGAAGACTTCAGGATTGTAATCTTAGTGTTTTTCCCTGAATAGAAGATCAGTGTATCTAAAACATTTTAAACTTTCTTTTTTTTTTTGCGGTACTGGGGATTGAACCCAGGGGCATTCTACCTCTGCGCTACGCCCCCGGCCCTATTTTTATACTTTATTTTGAAACTGGGTCTCACGAAGTTGCGGAGGGCCTCACTAAGGAGAGACAGACAGAGAGAGAGAGAGAGAGAGAGAGAGAGAGAGAGAGAGAGAGGAGAGAGAGAGCTGAGGCTGGCCGCAAACCTGGATCCTCCGGTCTCTGCCTCCCAAAGTACTGGGATTACAAGCGTGCGCCACCACGCCCGGCTACATTTTAAACTTTCTTACTTTTACCATGTTTAACATGAATTTAATAATTTACTGCCAAACATTCATTTCTCTCTCAGTAGGTTTAATCATTGTTTTTTTTTCACATAAGCTAGAATGTTTTATGTTACGCTGCACTCCTCACTCACTCCCTGTACCTATACCCCAATGATTGACAAATGAAGTCATCCCTAATTATAAATTATTTTCTTTTAAATTCATCTTTTCTAGTGCTATCAGAATATTCTACTTAAAATTTAAATATATTTCTCTCCTTGAATCACCTTAGTGGCTTGCCATTGACCCTCAAAAATGTCCAAGTTATCTAGTCTAAGAATGGAATCTTGAAGATTCTCTTGTATTAGGTTGTATCAGGTTTAGATGTCTAGCCTTTATTATTCACTGTCTCTTTGCTCTGTAGTGACACTAAAATATATGCCCCCCCATGTTGGGTATGAACAGCATTTCAAGGTGGTAGCAGAAATCTCACCTTACTCAATGAGTGGGAAATTTCTCTTTTCATTTGATGACAACTGTCTATTGAGGTGTTTTTTCTCTCCTTGAGAGTCTACGATACTTGAAGGCAGAGACTATAAGACTATTAGCATCCATTGTATTTCTTCTCTATGTCTAGTATGGTGCTTTATATTTAGCAAAGTCTTTATAAAAGTTTCTTCTACAAGTGAATAAATACTCTTTGTCACCTAATACTATTGCCATATCATCTTATTGTTTATCTCCTCTCATCTCAATCCAAATCCAGCCACAAACATAGTCATACATATAACTTGGAAATTTATCCTCCTCTGAAATAACTCAGCCTAACTCAGGACTGACTGTCCCTAGAAAGACTAGCCTATTCTTGTTCTCTCTGCCCTCATCTTTCATTGTATAGTATACATGTCTGAATTGTTTATACTTACGATGTTGTATTATAAATAGGGACCTTTATATCATTCCCCTATTAAAAGTTTAGGATTACTTGTCAGCAAGAAACTTAACTGTTTTTATTATATGTGTATTCCTTAGCATAGTACCTTTTGTTTTTTCTATAGACTTTAAATATTTGATAAGTGAATGAATAAATGGAATGACTAACCAAATGAAGTGAAAAACAGATTAAATATCTGTCTCTGATTGGAAGACATGGAAATTCATTAACAATTGCCTAACATATATACATACCCTGTGACTTTAGGTCTATCAACATCCCTTTAGAGAGCCGCAAGTGACTAGAACTAAATCCAATGAAAATCAATCAGTCATAATTATTCCCCAGTCTTCTTCATTGAGATAACTATATTCCCATGTAACAAGCCCCAAAACACTCTGCAGTGTATTGTTTTTGTCCTCAACTGAAAATTCTTAATTTTTTAAATAATTGCATTTCTATTTACTAACAATGAACATGTTACCTTCCCTCCAAAGTAGATGAAATGCTGAGGTATACATTTATTTATTATAATTTTTATTGGTACATTATAATTATACATAATAATGGAATTCATTTTGACATATTCATGCATGCACATAACACAATTTGGTCAGAGAATTCCTAATTCTCGAAGAAGGCTATAATGAGCCACAGCCTAGACAAGTCTTAAAATTCCACAGTGGGAAAACTGGCCCATATACAGAATAAATATTTAAAGGCTTCTTTCCTCCTCATGTACCTTTCAACATCTGTTACTTCTTCATTCTAGCCTCATGTTCAAGTCCTAGTCACTAGATGTCTCTTCTTTAATTATTACTCTGGTACTGTGATTCATTATCTTATTATTTAAAAGGCTTATCCAGAAATTTTATGGAGGCCTAAGAAACAGGCCTTCATGCAATCAGCCCTCCTCTTGAGTCTTTTGATCAATGGATTTGTTTGCACTGTGGGACTTCCTTCTCTCCAGCTTTTGGGTATGACCATGGGGTTCAAGGAACACTTCATAGGGCACAACCAATGCAGTTGGACATAAACTCAAGCTCATAGGAGGGCCATGCTTGGGGCTTAATTCTCTGCATTTGCCATCGTGAAATTCTTCCTGAGTTTATTTTTTAATTTGTGTTTCTTGATTAAAGTCATATGGGTAAATAGAGCATGGCTGGGGCTTAGAGCCTTGGCTAAGGAAGGTTCCTGCCAGTTACCTCCCTAAGACAAATTCTGGGTCAAACACTCTATACCCCCTGGAACCTCAAACCTCCCTTTCACTGCCGCTACTTTGTAATGGTTGCTATCACAGTTGATCATTCCTGCCCAATAATGAAACAAGTGTCATGTTTCTATAATTCTCTAGCTTTAACTGAAGTTCTCTTTTGCTCAAAGATAGAAAGGTAGAAACATTTATCCAAACTTTAAAGATATGTTTGTAACCAAAAGATTAAGAACACATATCATTAGCCATTTTAAGTTAGCAGTTGAATAAGTTAAGAAAGGTATTAGTTAAAGGTAAAAATGAAAAATGGGGTATTTCATTCAATGTAACTCTTAGAACTTTGGGTTTTCACTAGAAATATGGATTGCCAAAGACCAATCCACCATCATTGGTCCATTCTAACATTCTTACAGGACTAGGACTTAGAAAAAGTAGTTCTCTTAGCTAAACATTTGCCAGCTTTAGAAAGAATTCTTGTCATCATTACATATGAATTTTTGATTGATTCAGATTAAATTGTGGGTGGACTCTAATTTTTAATTTAGCTTCTTTATTTTCTTATAATATTGCCTTATCCTAATTATGATTTTTCTTACAGCTAACGGGAAGGTTCCTCTCAGGGAATTGCTGGGAGCAGTGGAAAATGTTACAGGTTAGTTAATTACTATAAAACTAATGTCTTAATTTATAATACTAAACTGTATGTTATACAGTACTATTACTTTTCATTGCCTTTTTTGTTCTTCCCCTTTTCTTCTATACTGATGAATATCTGCCTGTAATTGTAGTTTAGAAAATTTGCATTTTAGCATTGTTTTAGTACAAAGTTCTGAGAACAAATTGTTTTGTGCCTGAGATACTTGCCAATTATAGTTGCTATTCCTGATTTTGAAAGCCTGCAAACTTTCATAAAAGTAAAAATTCTTCTATCATTAAAATAAGATAAATAGTATCCTGATAAAATAAATGGGTCTTATACCTACAATATCCTAGTTTACATTATGTAAACTGCATCGTTTTGTTCCACAATTAATGAGGATTGTAAGCAGTTAGCATACTTGTGTGTATGGTCATATAATTATTGTAGCTGAAGCTGAATAGACATCAACATGTTTTTGGAGGTCTGAGACCATTCTCTATGCTAATATGTGTCCATTTTTATATGTTGAAGGAGGAGAAGTTGATGTCAGTGATATGGGAAATGTTCTGGGGAAAATGGGAATAACTCTCACAGATAAGGAACAAGAAGAGCTGGTAAAAAAAGTACCAGTTAATGGTAAGCATTTAAAACATTAATATGGTGTTGAAGGCAGTGTATATTTATTTTTGTTGGTCAGAATGTCTAATATGATAGCAAAGAAAAAACACCTTAAAATTATTTAGAATGAATGGTCTCATGCTAATGTAATTATAGATAGGTAGATAGATAGATAGATAAGATAAAATATATAAAGATAGACTAAGCCGGGTGTGGTGGCCCATGCTTGTAATCTCAGTACTTGGGAGGCTGAGACAGGAGAATCACAGGTTCAAAGCCAGCCTCGACAATTTAATGAGACCCTGTTTCCAAATAAAAAATAACATAGGGCTGGGGGTGTAGCCCAGAGGTAGAAGGGCCCTGGGTTCCATCCCCAGTACCACACACAAAAATAAATAAATAAATGAATAAATAAAGCTTCCTGATCCAAGATGGCGACGGAATAGGAGCCCCTGAACAAGCCTGTCTCAAAATCACCTCGGGGGCTCAGAACTGAACAACATTGCACAGCCATAGAAGAACTAAACCCCAATATCCAGTAACCCAAGTATGACTACACAGACACAGAGTCTACCAGCTACAGAATCCCACAGTAAACTGTAATCCCATGTCGGCAGGTTGGTAAAGAGCCATCTTCCCCAGGACCCTAGAGCCGGGGCTAATAGCCCCCCCACACCAGCAAATCAGGGAAAGGAACCAGAGAGAACTCTGTGAGTGGTAGGGCCATCCCAGCAGCAGATTGTGAATACTCTTCAAAGACTGCCCAAGCGTGGGCTCCTGCCAGAGCCTCCCACCTCCTCATCCCACGCTGCGCCTTCCCGCGCAACCAGGGCAGCCCTCGGCACCCAGCCTCAGCCAGCCATACCATCCCACATGACTCAGGTGGCCCTCCGCGCCCCGCCTCCAACCTAGGCAATGTCCTGCGCAACCCAGGTGGCCCTGCGCGCCCAGCCTCAGACTCCTGCGCCCAACTTCACACCCTGGGCGGCCCTCCGCGCCCCGCCCTGGACACCAATGCTGCCACCCGACACAGGGGTGGCCCTCTGCGCCCCGCCTCGGACCCCCACACCCTCCAGCGCTGCTACCCGAGACCTAGAGCCTACACCTCTCTCACCTGCACAGGAGCCTCTGTGCCATGCTTCAGAGCCTGGATACCCTCCGGTGCTGCCATGTGAGATCCGCGCGACCCTCTGTGCCGCCTCAGAGCCATAGCACACTCCGGCGCTGCCAGCCGAGATCCAGGAGCCTGCGCACCTCCCTGGGGCTCATGCACAATCCTCTGCGCCATGCCTTAGTGCCCGTGCACCCTCAGGCACTACCACCTGATACCGGAGACTGCACCCCCTTCGGGCCCGCACGAGATACACAGCGCCATGCATCAGAGCCCAGGCAACCTCCGGCGATACCTCCCGAGACCCAGAGCATGTGTGCATCCCTTGGGGCCCGGGTGACCCTCAGCACCCGTGCCTCTGAGACCAGGCATCTTTCGGCACCATCACCCACGCCTCAGAGTCCACATCCAACACTGTGCCTCGAAGTGCGCCTCATGTGCCAACACCCGAGCTCCAGAACCTGTGTGCCTCCTACACACACACACACACACACACACACACACACACACACACACTGCACCCCGGTGAACCAGATGGGAGGGAACCATGGCCTACAGCGTACTGACCCAATTGGGACTACAGGGACCACCAAGAGGTCTTATACATAGAAAGAAAGATGATGCGGAGGCAACAGAAACACAAAATTGAAAACACTGAAAATACGAAAATGAGGAACAGTGAGAAAACAAGAAACACAATGCATCAACAAGTGAGATTACTGATACTGACCTACAGGAAATGCAAGATGTAGAATTCACAATTTTGATCTTCAGAATGATGAAAGGTTTCAAAGAAAGCATAGAGGAGATGAAGGAGGAAGTTGAGGCTCTAAGAAAGAATCAGAAAGAAAAGCTGAACGAAATGAAGGAGTCAATAAACGAATTAAAGACTGCAATAGAAACCAACTCTAGTACGCTCGACCACATGGAAAGCAGGGTATCACTCCTGGAAGACAGTTCATTCAAAACTGAAAACACAGTCAACGATATACAGAAGATATTACAACAACACACCCTGACCATCCAAGAAATACAGAACAATACAAGCCGTCCTAATCTAAGGATAAAAGGCATCAAAGAAGGTTTACAAGCACAGACCAAGGGTATAAGAACCCTCTTCAAAGAAATAATCTCAGAAAACTTTCTGAACATAGAAAAGGATTTGGACATTCACATACAAGAGACATATAGAACACCATTAAGACAGGACCAAAGAAGGACCTCCCCACACCACATAATAATTAAAATGTCTAACGTAGAGGCCAAAGAAAGAATCCTAAAAGTAGCAAGAACAAAAGAACGGGTGACATACAGGGACAAAACAATACAAATCACCCCAGACTTCTCAAACCAAGTCAGGAATGCCAGGAGGGATTGGTATGAAGTACTCCGGACCCTGGAAGAAAACAACTTCCAACCAAGACTGATATATCCAGCAAAGCTATCATTTAAAATTGATGGAGAAATAAAAATGTTCCATGATAAGCAAACACTTAAAGAATTCATGAGGACCAAGCCAACACTAAAGAAAATCCTAAAAGAAATAAATCACAAAGAAGGAAAAACAAGCAATTTTCAGAACCACAGGAGAGGTGAACTCCACCAGGTAGGCAACTAAAAAAGGAAATTTGTCACTACAGCAAACAGAAAATAAAACTCAAAATGATAGGGAACAAAAATCATATCTCAATGATAACATTGAATGTCAAAGGACTCAACTCCCCAATTAAAAGGCATAGACTGGCAATGTGGATCCAAAAGCATAATCCAACTATATGGTGCTTAGAAGAAACTCACCTTCTGGCCAAAGATACTCATACACTAAAGGTAAAAGGATGGAAAAAGATATACCATGCAAATGGAGATAAAAACCAAGCAGGGGTGGCAATGCTTATATCTGACAAAACAGACTTTAAGCTAAAACACATCAGAAGAGAAAAAGCAGGTCACTTCTTACTAATAAAAGGAACAATCCAACAAGAAGATATAATAATAGTAAACATTTACACCCCAAACGTGGGTGCACCCACATTCATAAAACAAAGTCTTCAGGACAGGCCCCAAATAGACCCAAACACAATAATATTGGAGACTTCAACACACCACTCACTCCACTAGATCAATCCTCCAGACAAAAGATGAATAAAGATTGTTCAGACCTAAATAAAACAATAGACCAAATGGATCTAATAGACACATACAGATTATCTCAAACAGCAACACCTGAATACACACTTTTCTCAGCTGCCCACTGAACATTCTCCAAAATAGACCACATACTGGGTCACAAAGCAAGCACCAGCAAATTCAAAAGATGTGATACAATTCCCTGCATCTTCTCAGATCACAACGGAATGAAACTGGAAATTAACAACAGGAAGACCAAAAGTAATCACATAAGAACATGGAGACTGAATGATACACTTCTGAACGAGGAATGGATCAGAAAAGAAATAAGGGGAGAAATAAAAAAAATCCTGGAATTAAATGAAAATAGAGACACTACATACCAAAATCTATGGGACACTTTGAAGGCAGTGTTAAGAGGAAAATTTATAGCACTGAGTGCCCACATAAGAAAAACAGAAGACATCCAAATAAATAACCTAATGACACACCTCAAGGATCTTGAAAAGCAGGAACAGTCGAATCCCAAAGCCAGTAGGAGGCAGGAGATAACTAAAGTCAGAGCAGAAATTAATGAAATAGAGAATAAAAAAAACAATACAAAGAATCAACAAAACAAAAAGCTGGTTCTTTGAGAAGATTAACAAGATTGACAAACCACTAGCTAACCTAACCAAAAGAAGGAGAGAATCAACCCAAATCACCAAAATCAGAAATGAAAAAGGGGACATCACCACAGATAGTGGAGAAAAACTTATATTCCAATAAAATGGAAAGCATGGAAGAAATCGAAAGATTTCTAGACACATACAACCTACCTAAATTGAACCAAGAGGATATAGAAAACCTGAATCAACCAATAGCAAACACAGAGAAAGAAACAGCAATAAAAAGTCTTCCATCAAAGAAAAGCCCAGGTCCAGATGGTTTTCCAGCCGAATTCTACCAAACCTTTACAGAAGAACTAAAACCAATACTTCACAAGCTATTCTGTGGAATTGAAAGAGATGGAATTCTTCCAAATTCCTTTTATTAGGCCAACATCACATTAATACCAAAGCCAAATAAAGATACCTCTAGAAAAGAGAATTACAGACCAATATCATTAATGAGCATAGACACAAAAAGGGGTACAAGAGAAGGGGAAGAGCAAGAAAGAAGTGAATCAATAGAATTACTATCATAAACAATGTGTACATATGAGATTATACCAACATCATTCTCAGTGCTACATGTGAGGGGGAGGCGGGGGGGACACTAAGAGCTGTGTGCATGTATGTTAACACCAAACTGATACTCATTGTGATGTGAGACTACAATGCACCAATAAAAACATATTAAAAAATTAAAAAACAAAAAAAGAAAGGCTAGACTAAAAAAGCACAGCCATGTATGAAATTATCCAAAGTTATAAATTTATGTAAACTTATATAAGTCAAATATTATAAATAATTTTTAAAGAAAATGAATGTCCCAATTTCACCTTAAAAATAATTCTATCTAATGGTAAAACAACATTAACTGTTGAATCTAGGATGTATGGGACTTCATCATACTATTCTGCTTTTGCATAGGCTTGAAATGTTTCATAATGGTAACATATGAAGAGAAGATTTTTTAAAAAATAATTGTATCCATTACAGGCTTTTTTTTTTTTTGGTTTGGAAATCAGCTGCTATTTTATTCAGAAAACCTGCCATCAACGTTTAAAAATATCTTTTGTGGACCAATTCTATTAGGAGGGAAGTTGAAAGGTTAAACTGGGTATTATGTGAAAAAGGAAATTAGGGAACTCATAAGGAATTTTTAAATGGGATTATGTTAAAGCATCATAGATTGCCAGCATTAATATTTTAGATGCCAACAATTGAATAAAGTGGATACATAGGTGGCACTTCATTTTTTAATTTAAAAGTAAATTTAAATTTTTTCTAGGAAAAATTACAAAACCCCTTTACCTTAAATTATGACTTTTGCTGTCTTGGTGAACCTTTACATGACTCATTCGTGTGTGACTTGATTTATATGTTTCTTGTAGCTAATGGAAAAGTCTACAAGAATAGGTTACTGGAAGGTTTGAAGTCTCCTATAGGTAAGTGAAAAGCATAATAAAAACAGATAAATCTATATACATCTGTATACTAATTCCTAGATATTAAATTGTGAATCTTGCCAATTTACTTAAGTTTGGATGCCATTTCTATATTCCTATGTATATGTGTTTGATACCAAAGTAGCTCTACATTGGATTTTGGAAATTTCTTCTTGAGCGAAACTTTTGAATTTTATTTTTGAGGGCTAATTGACTGATGTGTGCATGTATACTTCTACCACCCTGAAACCCACCAAGATGTATGATTACAATGCACCAGTAAATAAAAAAAAAAGGAAAGTACAGTCTATGTCAGAACAGTGACACTAAATGGAAATTATTCAGGCAATTTAATTCGGAGCTGACATAATTAATCTTATGAAGTAAGACTGAGCCCGCCTGTTAATGAAAGATTAAAGCATTTTTCTATTACTATGAATTGTTAAATAGTGACTCCACCTCTTTTAAATTTTATGGTTTGTAAACTACCACTATAATACAACTAAGGAAAAGCGGACGTTTTTAACTCCATCGTTGTTCCTCTTTGTATTTGGAGCCTGATCATTCCTGCTGAACCTGTAACCTTAATATACAAAAATTAAGAGCTTTGGATACATCAGGTTTTACTCATATTCCTCTTGTTTTTCCAAGGAGGGATTATTAATGTCCATAAACTTGATTCAGTTTTGAAAAATATGAGATGGAAGCTCACAGAAGAAGAAATAAAGGATCTGACCAGCAACCTGCCTGCTGATGGTGAGCATATAAGATATTTTTAAGTTATTCAGGAAAATCTGGATTTTTTTACAAGCATCAGCTAGTTAAGACACTAAATACTTATTAAGTACAGAATGCATTTTTAAGTATTTAAGAAGGCAATAATTAACTGAGTTTGTCTCATATGATTTTCATCAATTCATGTTATAATTTATTTCACTTGAATCCTAAAGTGGAATGGGAGTTCCTTCAGGTCCACTGCTAGATTGAGAAAAGTTGGAGGAAATAAAACCAAGTAAAGAACAGAAGGAGCCAGGTATGGTGGCACATGCCTATAATCCCAGAACTTGGGAAGCTGAGACAGGAGGATCACAGGTTTGAGGCCAGCCTCAACAACTTAGTGAGGCCTTCCACAAATTAGTGTGACCCTGTTTTAAAATAAAAAACAAAATAGGGTTGGGAATGTAGTTCAGAGGTAGAATGCCCCCAGATTCAATCCTTAGTACCCAAAACAAAAACAAAAACCAGAAGGAAGTGAAAATTCAATGGAATAACATTAGGGAAAAACGCATACAGAAAATGGCAATGAGAAGGGAAAAAAAGTGCTAAGGGCGGGGAATGATTTAAATGCCACTGACTATCCATTAAAATGATTGCTTCCACTACTACTAATCCTACTTCATCCTGGCTGTTACCATTATGCAAGAAAACAAATAAGCAACAGGAAAAAATGTCAGGTTTGGCACACATTCCTGTGCTGGGAAACCATAGCAGAACCTTGCATCCGTCATCAGATCAAGGCAATGGAAGGTTCAAGCCAGCATGCACGGCACGCCCTCTCTATGCAGCTGCAAGATTCCTTCTTTTGGGCCAAGTTCCATGATCCAAGGACTGGACTGGAGATACATTTAATTAAGTGCATCAAATGACCTGGGAAAATTCCTTGGCTAAAAGTACTTGTATTAAACCTGCTCATTTTAACATATGCCATTTGATTTTACTGTTGCTACTTATTTCTATACCCTTGGGTAAGACATGTATTGTTTTCAGAATGTATTTCTATGAAGGTATCTATTTATTTTCAACAGTCTATATTACTTTAGTAGCAATTATTCCTTTAGTATATTTTAAAGTATATTTGGAAATATAAATTTATGCTTTATACAATATACATATATGTTACATATAAGTATTAATACATATAATAATGTATAATGCATGCTTATGAGCATTAATAAATGAAAATTCATGATTCCTCAATGCAGCTTAAGCATTAGATAGAAGATGATCATCAAGTGGTATCTATATATGGGCTTTTCCCCCAGCTTGCTGCTTTGCCATCCCCTGCAAGTCAACCGCTACAGGGAATTTTGTGTGTATAATACCTTTGCTTAAAAAAAGAATGTTTGTCATGTATATATTCCTAAATTATATTTAATATATTTACTTGTTTTATGAGTTTTACAAAAACATTATCTTAGAATATGTTACAAATCTTCTAGAACTTCTAACTTCCTCAATATTAAATTCCTAAGATTCATCTATGTTGTTGCATGCCACCATAGTAGTACTTTGTTGCTATGTAATATTCCATTGTATGAATATACCACAATTTATTTATATTTTTATCATCAGTGAACATTTTAATTGTTTCCAATTCTCACTATTACAAAGATTATTTCCAAAATAATCTTGTACATGCTTCTTGGTGCACATGTTAGCATTTTTATAGATATATATCTACGAGTATATTCTCTAGACTTCCTGGGTCTTAGAGTAGGCCAATATTTACTTTTACAAAGATAAGGACAAACTGAAATTAATGTTTATTTTTGCAATACTGGGGATTGAACCCAGGTGCATTCTACCTTTGAGCTATTCCCCCAGCCCTATTTTTTATTCTTTATATTGAAACAGGGTCTCACTAAGTTGCAGAGAGCCTCACTAAGTAGCTGAGGCTGGCCACGAACCTGCAATCCTCCTGTCTCATCCTCCCAAGTACTGGGATTACAAGCATGCACCACCACGCCTGGCGAAATTAATGTTTCAATCAGCAGTCTTGGTGGAAATATTTCCATCAGATATTAATCTATATATTTACAACAATTATGCATGTATATTTGTCTTATTAATTCTCTTCAATCTAATAAGTGTAAAATGTTATTGATTGGATATTAATTATTAATGATGTTATATCATTTATCAAAAACTTGTTAGAGATATAGGTTTCCCCTAACATGAGTAACTATTCATAACTTTTGTGCGTGGATATGAGCCATTATTTGTAATTTCCTTATAGCAGTTCTTTATATATTCTTTACAATAATCTTTGCTCTAAATATTATAAGTATATTCTTTTAGTTTATAGATTTTCTCTTTATAGTATCTGCTAATGAGTGGAAATACTTAACATTAACATCTGAATTGTTAATATTTTCCTTTATGACTTGTACTTTTAAAATGCCTTTCTTATCAAGATAAAAAAATATTTTTCTGTATATTCTTTCATACGACTTTTTGAGTTTTGCTTTAAGTCTTCAAGTACTTCTATCTTAAATTGGTTTTGTGTATAATGTGATGAAGATACCTGATTTTTTCCCACATGAACAATAATTGCTCAAGTACCATTTATTGCCTTTTTTGGAACTTTGCTCATTGGTATACAAACTTTCAAATATCAAAGTTCTATAAGCCAGGTGTGGTGGCTCACACTTGTAATCCCAGTACTTCGGAGGCGGAGAACGGAGGGTCCGGGTTCGCAGCCAGCCTCAGCTACTTAGTGAGGCCTTCCGCAACTTTGTGAGGCCCGGTTTCAAAATAAAGTATAAAAAATAGGGCCGGAGGTGTAGCTCAGCGGTAAAACGCCCTGGGGTTCAATCCCTGGTACTGCAAAAAAAAAAAAAAAAAAAAAGTTCTATAATTGCATGGGCCTATTTCTGGGTTGATTTATTCCTTGGGTTAGTCTTTTCTATCCTTGTGTTAATACCACCCTCTAGTGACTATTATGGCTTATATAAACCTTGACATCTGCTAGGGGAAGTACTCTCACATTATTTCTCTGCTTCAATAGTGTCTTGTCTATTCTTGACCATTTCTTCTTTCATATGAATTTTTAAATCAACCTGTCAGGGGTTATAAAATATGTAGTTTAAATTTCATTGGAATTACATTGTTTCTGTAAAACAGGAAATAATTGATATTATTACTTTCATGGGTCTTCCTATCAGTGTAGGAAATCTTTCCTTCTCTCTCTATTTGTATAATATCTTCCCATAAACAGGATTACACATTGTTAGAATTATTCCTAAATATTCTGAATTTTTGTTAAGATTATAAATTGCATCTTTAAAATTATTTTTAAAAAATTGTCAGTGCATAAAAATGAAATTGATTTTTATATTTATCTTATTCCCAATTACCTTGTTAAATTCTCTTATGCTAATAATTGGAGAGTCTTTTCAATTTTTAATGTAGGACAGATATACCATGTGTAAATGGCCTTTCATGTGTAAATAATATCCCTTTCTCATCCTATACATTTTCTTTAATTTTCGTCTTCTGCATGGATAGGAATATTCAGTTAAAAAGAAATGAAATTGATTAAAATTGAAAGAAAGAAAACTATTACTATTCTTCTGGGACCCCAAATATTTTAAGGAGATATTACTATAACCAATAAAAGAATTTAGCAGTATTTCTGGATACAAAATGTAAAATGTGTTTCTATATACTAGTAATAGTTATAAGAAATGTCTTATGGGATAAAATTTACAGTAGCATCGAAAACTAAAAGGTGCCTAGAAATAAAACTTTAAAAAAGTTCAACACTTATATAAAACTTTATCAAAAGATATTAATATATACCTACAACATAAATATAAAGTCTGTGTTATGATTTAGAAGATCCCAGGATAAAGCTTTTAGAGGCGACGCTTATGTTTATGGCATTGTTTACTGTGACATTTTCATGGATGTATACTTATCTTCAAACTCACAAGAGAATCCATTGGGTCCTTTTCTTAGATGGAAGGCTTTTTATTGCTGTTTCAATCTCTTTGCTTGTTATTGGTCTCTTTAGGTTTTCTATATCCTCTTGGTTCTACAATCTAGGTAGGTTGTACATATCTAGAAATTTGTTAATTTTGTCTTGGTTTTCTGACTTATTGGAATATATGTTTTCAAAACAATTCCTGATAAGCCTCTGGATTTCCACAGTCTCTGTGGTGATATCATCCTTTTTTTCTCTTATTTTATTAATTTGAGTCATTCTCTCTTTTGGTTAGGTTGGTTAAGGGTTTATCAATCTTCTTTATCTTCTCAAAACTATTTTTGTTTGATTGATCCTTTGTGTTGTTTTTTATTCTCTGTTTCATTAATTTATTTTTAAATTATCTCCTGCCTTCCTTCTACTGGCTTTGGTATTACTTTGTTCCTGTTTTTCTCGAAGGAAACCATAACATAAAGATGTCAAGTTCAATAGAAGTCCATATATTTTTCCTGTGGTGCTTGAGAAGAAATTCAGTTTTAAAAAAGAACAAAGAATGAATGGCCAAATTATTTTTGAAGAACTATGTTTGGGAAGTTCTATACTTATATCAAACCTATTGTAATACCATAATTTATACATTTTGGAATAATTACAAAGATAGTCAAATCGCTGAATGGACTAGGATATAAAGTCTGGAAAATTACCTACATATAACATACATCTTCCTTATATTAACACAGGTTCATTGTGGTGCAGTAACAAATTACTCCAAAATTTCAGGGGTTCACAATAACATATTTCTTACCTACAAGACAACTGTTTGCTCAGCTTCACTGTTTCCCACTTTGCGATCCAGGTTGAAGCATAGGGTCCTCTCTGGGCCATTCTGTTCTCGTGGCAGAGAGGAAATAAGGCTAGCAGAATCATACTTTGACTCCTGAAATTTCTGCTCAGAGTTGTCACTTTTTATTGGTCAAAGCAAGTTAAAGGCTGAGCCAGATATTGATGGGGCAGGAAATATAATGCTCCAACCCAGGAGGAACACTTCATAATTTATCATGTAATCTAAAGACAAGTAAATAAATTTTTCTGTATTAGAATAGCAGAGAAATACTGAGTGAGAATTTATCACTCAAGAAAATGATTACTAAACTACAAATTGAAACATTATTGAACATTATAAACCAAATTTAAATTCCTTTTTAGTGTGTGTGTGTGTGTGTGTGTGTGTGTGTGTGTGTGTGTGTAGTACTAGGGATTGAACCCTAGGGCGTTCTAACTCCGAGCTACACCCCCAGCCTTATTTTATTTGGAAACAGAGACTAGCTAGGTTGCCAAGAGCCTTGCTAAATTGCTGAGGCTGACTTCAAACCTGTGATCCTCCTGTCTCAGCTTCCCAAGTACTGGGATTAAAAACATGCACTACCACACTCAGCTTATTTTACTTCTTTAAACTGATTTATTCTCAGGAACAGGGTAAAGGTAGAGAACATTCTTGATATAAATATTTCTAGAATCTTTTCCTCACACATTATTTCTAGGTCTCATTATCTATTTCTTTTTATTATTTGCATTTCTTCTTATAGTACATGGCAAAGTTGCAATGAGAAAATTGTTTGATGGATTAAAAGCTTTTACAGGTAAGTGCAAAGTTCTATATTAACAAAATCCTCAAACCTTGTGCAGTAATATAGTTTCAAATAATATTTCCTACAATTCTATTCCTGATTTGTAAATTTTAGCTTTTGATTTTTTTGCATAAGACATGGACTTCTAATATCCTACAGTTTGCCTTTACATGTAATAACTAAATGTCTATAAATTACTAATAACTTCTGAGCTCTCTGGAGCTTTTATACTAACAATATTGTTTACTGCAACATTATTAATAAACTCCCAAACTAGAATAGATCAAGTAACAAGACAAGCCTTTTTTATTGTCTGAATCAAGAACAAATAGCAAAATTCAGCAAAAAGTTATAAATATATAATGCTCTCTGGTAATATGTATAAATGACTTGATTCTTAATTATCCAGTTAGATAAAATTATTCTCCTCTACTCTGACTCATTCTCAGATTAGGAAGTCATATTTTTAGCATTTTTAAGTAAATAGGTAAATTTGATATATAATCCCTCTTGATTCTGTATGCATATTATTGTCTTTGAACTTCCTCAAATTAGGAATAAACTTGTTTAACATTACTGCATTTTTGTTTGAAATAATTATTCTGTAAGATTCTTGAATGATAATATTTCATATTTTTCAAAGGAAACAAGGTTGATGTGAGATATCTGCCTGATATGCTGAGCAACATGGGTATTGAGCTAACAGATAAAGAACAAAGGAAGCTGCTAGCTAAGCTGCCTGTTGATGGTGAGCCATAGAGATGACCCTTGCCTTTTAGAGAGCTTAGTTTTATGGGACTGTGGGAGGATTTTTAAAACATTCTCTGTGTAGCATTTAAATTTTTTTTTTTTTTTTTGCGGTACCGGGGATTGAACCCAGGGGCGTTCTACCTCCGCGGTACGCCCCTGGCTCTCTTTTTTTATACTTTATCTTGAAACCGGGTCTCACGAAGTTGCGGAGGACCTCACTAGGGAGGGAGGGGGAGAGAGAGAGAGAGAGAGAGAGAGAGAGGGCTGAGGCTGGCCGCGAACCCGGATCCTCCGGTCTCCGCCTCCCAAAGTACTGGGATTACAAGCGTGCGCCACCACGCCCGGCTTAAATTTTTTTTAATAATTACAAAAAGTAAGTTTTAAGTTATATAGTTTGATACCCTTTCTCTCCTTTTAACTCAGGCTTAGGTGATAAGCAAATATTTTAATGCCATCCCCTCTAAACCAATGACAAAACTATACTAAGAAAGAAAAGAAAGTGACAGTTTGAGAGATCTTTAAAAGCATTGTACACAAGAGGTCAAAAAGAAACAAAGGAACATCAGCATCATAGAACCTACTAAAAATTGTCTCAAGTGTTAAAAATTGCATAGCTTGTCACACTGATACTTCTCATTTCAAATCTTCACCTTTTCATTGGCAGATGAGAACATATTTATTCAGTAAATAATAAAAGTTCTTCCTGAAATTAAGAAATACATGTACCATTTTATAAGTATATCTATCACATTTTGTTTGACGTAATGTGTGCTTTGCATTGTAGCTTCTGGGAAGATCTATAAAAAACGATTTTTGGATGGTGTGAAGTCTTTCAAAGGTGAGACAAGCAATTTGAGATTCGAGGTTTAAATGATATTTTTAGAATTATCAACCCTCCCTTTCTATTAATTAATTTTTAAGTTTAGCTTCTTTCACTGTAACTGTATTTTACTATATTTTTCTGTTGTTTATCTTTGAAAGAGATCACAATCTTTTATATTTTTCAAAACTAAACAAAGTCAATTCAACTTCTAGCTAGATAGACAAAATATGAAGATGATGATAGGTAACTATTCTGGAATTAACTAAAGAAACAAAGATAATCCAAAGTAATTCCTGACTATTGTCTGAAAGATTAGGTATTGGTTTTGAGTAGAATTAAATCCATTGTTTTATTGTGGTTTCTCTAATTAGAACATATTTTTAGTGACATCCAGTTAAGAAAAACTATGGACAGAGGCATAAGCTTGTAGCTAAGTGCTTTTTACCGTGTCCCTCTTGCTAGTGCTTAGTCCAAAAAGAGAAGGAGTGGAGAGAATGAAGAACAGAATTGGAAGCCCTGCCACTTAATGCCTAGAGGAATCTCTGGCCACAGGATGACAGCCTCCTGGCACTCCTAGGCCATTTGGAAGAGGACAGCAGGGTTATTTCTTTTCTGAGTATAAAGATTTATTTTAAGCCAAGGGGAGATAGAAAACAAAAGAAAGCTCCTCCCACACAGAGGGGAACAGTCCTCAAGAGTTACAGGTTATTTCTTTAAGAAGTAAATGTGGGGGTTATTCATGGTACTTCCCACTTTATCATTTTCTATGTGTTATCAGCCAAACTGAGCATCACTTAAAAATGAAGCATTGCTTGCCAGAAATTTCATTGGTCAGTCTCTCTTATAGTCCTATATTTTTCTATCTATCCGATGGGGACAACTTATCTAACGTCTTCAGTCTTTTCCAAGCCCCCTTTTTTACAATTTTTAAGATACATTTTCTTCTCCATGAACTCCCACCCCCAGCTCTTGTTTCAGCTTCAAAGCACTTTTAGCTTAAGTCTGCTCAGATATCATCTCTGGTAATTTATAGAGGTGTGTGTGTGTGTGTGTGTGTGTGTGTGTGTGTGTGAGAGAGAGAGAGAGAGAGAGAGAGAGAGAGAGAGACAGACTAATGCAAGTGGCTTTCTATCTTAAAATAATCTATACTCACAAACTATTTTCACAGCATGAATAAGTCATTTCTAGAGTAATTTCAAAGTCACAGTGGAAACAAGTACGAATTTTCATAAAATCCATCTCTAGTATGCATTTCACTGGTTGTCTTTATCTTCAGTTGCAAAATCTCTTCATAAACTGTTTTCTGGGTCCAATTTCACCAAGACAAAGCTTAGGTTCTTTAATACAAAGTTCATCTAAAGCTATTCATCCATGTTTAAAAGCCATATTAGTACTGAGAAATTTATGTGTTTCTTTACTCTGAGGTTTTTCATCTTATTTTCATTATAACATAACTAACATATTTCTAATATTTAATATATCCCTCATATTTTACTAATTTTTCTCATTCTCTATGTCTTTTTATAAGGAGGAAAAGTTAAAAAAAGTAAAATTAATACTGCTTTAGAAAACATGGGACTCAAGCTCACAGAAAAGGAGCTTGAGCAACTAGCAGACAGCGTACCAGTTAATGGTGAGTAATGTGCACCTCTATCAGGAAGTCTTTCCTGATTCCATGAGCTGCATTTAGGTATCCTTACTATTTTCACAAGGTTCTATGAAAGGCTCTAAATCTAAAGTATGACCTTGTTGATTCTAGAGAGTGTCTTATTCATTTTTGAAGCCCTTTGTTTTATGTATCTAGTACATAGTAGGTCTACAAAACATTTAATGGATGGATAGACAAATAGATGATAGATGAATAAAAGAGTGAATGAATAAATAAAGAGTAAAAAATCATTCTATGACGCCGGGCGTGGTGGCGCATGCTTGTAATCCCAGTACTTTGGGAGGCGGAGACCGGAGGATCCGGGTTTGCAGCCAGTCTCAGCTCGCTCTCTCTCTCTCTCTCTCTCTTTCTCTCTCTCTCTTCCTCTCTCTCTCTCTCTCTACTTAGTGAGGCCCTCCGCAACTTCGTGAGACCCGGTTTCATAATAAAGTATAAAAAATAGGGCCGAGGGTGTAGCACGGAGGTAGATCGCCCCTGGGTTCAATCCCCGGTACTACAAAAAAAAAAAATCATTCTATGATAGTAATAATAGTTTAAAGAACTTCAGGAAAGAATGTTGGGATGGAAGAAAGAGATAAGTTTAGTTACTTTTTATTTCTTTAAAGACTGCTATCAGCCAGGCATGGTAGCACACGCTTGTAATTCCAGTACTTGGGAGGCTGAGAGGGGAGGATTGCAGGCTTGTGGCCAGCCTCATCTACTTAGTGAGGCCCTCCGCAACTTAGTGAGACCCTGTTTCAAAATAAAGAGTAAAAAATAGAGCTGGGGGTGTAGCTCAGAGGTAGAATGACCCTGTGTTCGATCCCCAGTACTGAAAAAAAAAAAAAAAACTGCTATCTCAGCTTCTTGGCTGTGACCAAAGTGTGAATCAATCAACTAGAGCAGAGTTTTTGCTAACTATTGTACTTAATAATACAGGGTACCATTCCAAAAACTAGAATAGGGCACATTTTCCCCAGATTATACTCTATAAAAAAGGACAGTGTGCCTTTTAATACTATATCACGAATTCCTAAAATTTAGTCATTAAAATTGAAGAATTATTTCCAAAAAGTAGTGGGGAGAATTTACTTGGGCTGCAGTCAAGTGAATTTAATTTTATTTGAAGGCTTTTTTTTTTCTGTGTCTGTGACATTGTTTATGTCTTAATCATATCTTTTATTATAGATGCTGGGAAGGTTAAATTAGATGAGTTGATGGATGGAGTGAAAATTGTTACAGGTAAGAAATTAGTTGCTATCAATCCAAGATCCTAATTCTTTTCACTAAATTATAATTACCTTGATTTCTCTATTCTCATTTTTTGTTTGTACCTAATTGTCTAAAACTGCACTTTGTATTGTCTATAAAATAAATCTTTTTCTTTTTTTTGGTGCTGAGGGTGGAACCTAGGGGCGTTCCCAGCCATAGTTTATTTTTTATTTGGAAACAGGGTCTAAGTTGCTGAGATTCTCATTGAATTACTGAGGCTGGCTTCAAATTTGTGATCCTCTTGTCTCAGCCTCCCAAGTACTGGGATTACAGGTGTGTACCACCATGCCTAGCCAAAATAAATATCTTTTAAGAGTAAACATTTAAACTGCTCTTTGTTAATAATAAGATTTTATTCTCTACAGTATTTTCCAGTAGTATAACTTCACTACTCCAAGTTTAAAAATTATCAAATTATACATTTGCCCAGTAAATTATGGAGTAAAGATTTAGTAAAAATATAGGTAATCTGAAAATTTGGATAATAACAAGTTCACTGCCTAAATATAAAATTATTTCAATCATCTAAAAATTCAAAATAAAAGAAAACTACATGTTTCATATTTTATTGTGTGCTATATTTGACTATATCATTATGTAGTAACCATAACATACTAGGATTAAAGGAAGAAATCCTCTTTAAATTCCATAAAAAGTTATTAGTTGAATAGATCTTCTTGTGCTTTTGTTCATCTATCAGTTGAGGTTAATACTGAATAGTTGCAGATAATCTTTTAAAAATCTCTTCTAGTTATTAGATAATAAATTCCTTGTCTATTTTTGTTTCTATCTTTTTTGAAGGAGGTGAAGCAAATACCAAAGAAATAAAAAATATTCTAGAAAGTATGGGGATAGAACTCACAGAGAAGGAACACACAGAGTTGATGAAAAATCTCCCTGTTGATGGTAAGCATTTCAAATAGCACTATAACCTTCAAGGAAGTTTAGAACATATCTTTATTTATGAGAACTTTGTTAACTCTTGTTTTGGTAGCCAAGGAAACATTAAGAAATGATACAAATATCCTTGTGCCATATAACTATTCTTTCATTAAAAAATCAAAATAATGCTTCTACATTGAAAAAATAAAATGGTACTAAAAGCCTTGTAATAAAAAGGAATACTAGTCACTTGACTCTTCACTCTTTAAATGAGTTGCACTTCTCAGAAGAAAAGTTTTTAAAAAATAGTTCTAATGAATATTTCTTTAAAATTCTAAATTATGAGTATTCCTATGTGTCCTAATACAGTAATCAATTCTCATTTAGCTTAATATTTGAGTCATTATTTCTTAGGTACTTTCTCCTATAGTTTTTGTTGTTATCGAGAAGAAAGCCACATTCTTTCTTCCTCCAAGTCATTAATGTTACCCATCTCTTTAATCATTTTTCTATTATTGTTTTTAAGCTTTATTGCACTATAATTGCTATGCAAAATATTGCACATGTGTAATGTATGCATTTTGATGGGTTTGTGATCATCATCACAATCAAGGTACTAAACATATCTATCACTTCCAAAACTTTCCTTGTGTTCTTTTACAACTTGTGTGTTAAAAATGTGTAACATGAGATCTATCCTCTTAAAGTATTCTAAAATACACAATACCATGCTGTTAACTATAGGTACTATATTGTACAGAAGATTTCTAGAACTTATTCATCTTGCATAACTGAAATTTATATCCATTGAGAAACAATTTCCTATTTCCCCCACCTTACAGTCCTTGACAACCACTATTCTGTTTTCTGCTTCTACCAGTCGGGCTGTTTTAGTTGCTTTATATAAGTGGAATCATGTAGTATCTGTACTTCTGTAACTTGCTTATTTCACTTAACATCCTCAAGGCTTGTTCATGTTGTGGAATGTGACAGGAATTTCTTCTTTTTTTTTATTCTTTATTTTGAAGCAGGGCCTCACTAAGTAGCTGAGGCTGGCCGTGAACCTGCGATCCTCCAGTCTCAGCCTCCCAAGTGCTGGGATTACAAGCATGTGCAACCATGCCCGGCTTCGAAATTCTTCTTTTTATAAAGTAAATCTTATTATGTTGTGTGGATATTCCACATATTCTTTGTCCATTAATTCACTGATGGACATTTGCACTATTTGTGCCTCTTGGCTATTGTAATACTTCAGTTAACATGGAGATAAAGATATCACTTCCAGATCTTGATTTCAGTTATTTTGGATGTATACCAAGGAGTGGGACTCCTGGGTTATATGGTAGTTCTATTTTTATTTTTTGAGGAATTTCCATATTGTTTTAAAGTGGCTACACGATTTTATATGCCCACCAATAGTGGACATTATTTGGAATCCATTTCATTATTCTACATGAAAACATACTTTTCAGAACCTTCTTAGGGGAAGGGAATGGGAAAGAGTGAGAAACAATGAAGGAATTACTACCATCGGCTTTATGTACATATGTGAGAATACCAGTGTCAATCTTAATACCCTGTATGGGGAAGGGGAGATGGGGAGGGAGCTGGGGGAAAGCGTACCAAGTGCTGTGTGCATGTATGTCACTATCAACATGATTTACAATATGATGAGAGATTATAATACACTAATGAAAGTATATTTTAAAAAGCTAAGAGTTACCAGTTAGGCTACACAATTTCCACCTTAGGATTTCCTTCCTTCCTTCCTTTTTTTTTTTGTATTTCTGGGTTAAATATACCATTTCACATAGTCTGTGTTTCCCTCTTTCTTTGTTTTTGTACTCATTGTAAAAGAGTGTATACTCAAATACCTTCCTTAAAATGCATATATGGATAGTAAACTTTCTGATTCTTTAACTGTCTGAAAATAACTTTTATTGGGAACTCAGTATTGATTGACATAATGGTGAGGTATAAAATTTGAATTATAAGTAATTTTCCCTCAGAACTTTGGATTTATTTTGCCATTGCTTTCTAGCATCCAGTCTTGCTAATTTAAAAAAAAAAGCTGTTTCCTTGAAGATAAAGGTTTCTTTTTTGTGGTTTGTTTCTAAAAGATTTAGCATTTCTCTTTATGTTTGATATGTTTAATTTCATTGTAATGCACATATCTATCAGTTTTGTCTTCCTAATTCTTTCCCATATTTCAACCATGTTTAAAGAACCTGAGATCAGACATCTATCCTTAACTCTGGGGATTTTTCTTACACTATTATTTTTGGGAAATATCCTTCCCCATCTTTTCTTGCTTCTCTCTCTCTTTTTTAAATTTCCTTTAGATGTTGAACATCTTTACTTACCCCTCTATGTCTATTATATTTTTATCTGATGTGCTCCAGCTCATTGTCTTTTGGCTCCATGTTTAGGAAAGTTGACTTTTTTTTCTAGAAATTATATTGATTTTTGGTGAAGAAATGTGTTCTTACTTTCCAAAAATTTTTTGCTTTCTTTTTTTCAGTTCTCTTTTTTACTTTTATTTGTGCATTATAGTCTCATACCATAATGTAGTTCATAGTGATAATGACATACATGCACACAGCACTTGATGAGTCCCCTGGCTTCCTCCTCACTTCCCCCATCCCCATAAAAGATATTGAAATAGGCATTGGTATTCTCACATATGTACATAATGTCAATGGAAGTGTTTCCACCATTAATTCTCCCCCCCCCACCTTCCCCAAAATCACCTCCCTCACTCCACTGGAATTTCTCCACCATTATCTAAAGTCCTTCTGATATCCCAATTACTCCCTAGCTTCCACATATGAGAGAAAACATGATCATTCACTTTATGTGACTGGCTAATCTCACTTAACATAATGTTCTCCAGGTCCATCCATTTTCCTGCAAATGATATAATTTTGCTGTTCTTTATTGCTTAGTAGAATTACGTTATGTGTATATCCTATACTTTTGTAATCCATTCATCTGTTGATGGACACCTAGGTTGGTTCCATAATTTGGCTCTTGTTCATTGTGCTGCTATAAACATGGATATGCATGTATTATTATAATATTCTGATTTTACTCCCTTTGGAAAGATACTCAGGAGTGATATAGCTGGATGATATGGTGGAGCCATTCCCAGTTTTCTGAGGAATCTTCACACTGATCTTCATAGAAGCTGCACTAACTCGCAGTCCCACCAACACTGTAGAATTCCTATTTCCCCACATCCTTGTCAGCATTTATTGTTGTCTGACTTCTTGATGATTGCCTTCTGATTGTGGTTAGATGTAATCTCAGTGTAGTTTACTTTCTTCTATTTGGTGTTTACAGTGTCCTGTTTTTGTTTTATGGATGCAAGTCTCTGATCTGAAGATACTTAATAGGATTTAGTTTTTATTTTTTTCAGAGATAAAAGGCATAGGTTTAATTCAAAAAAGTGGGAATATAAGTTCAGAAAAGGCGCAGGCCACCTCAAGGGTGTGAGAGCTGTGGCAGAGAGGGGCTCAGAGGGGCGCAGAGGGCTGCTGCAGAGAGAGAGACCAAAGCCTCTCTGATCTAATATATCCTTTTTCTTATAGGCCCACTTGAGAGGGGCTGGTTGTTTTTATTTTTAATATTCTCTTCCATTTCCTAAATTGTCAGTATCTCTGCCAGAGTCATTTATTATCTTTCCTGGGTGTTGACTTCCACATGTTTGATGATCTTCATTCATTTTTATATAAAAAATTATAAGTGAAGTTACTTTCCCTAGTGAGCTAGTGCAGTTTTCCTCTGTATTTCACTCTCTTTCCTGTCAGTAGGATAGCTAATGGGAGATATATGTATATGGGAGGAGTTAGTTAACTAGCAAGCTTCAGTTCAAGGAAAAGAACCTCTAGCTGCCAGATGACTTTCCTGTGGAATGTCCAGCTGGATACATTTTTCATAATTTTTAAAATTTCTAAATAGATGTGATCTCCAAGTTCTTGCTTAGGGGTAGAATATCTGAACACCTCATCACAGGAAGGATGTTGTAGAAGGAGGAATGTAAAAGCCAACTTGGCCCTTTTTTGTTCAGTAGACTTTGAATTAAACTTCATTTTCTAGTTCCCCTTTCTCTGTGGGATTCTTTTGAATAAGCTGAATCTTTCTTTCCCTATAAATTTTGTGCTGCTTTGTATTTGTTTATCATCAATAGATTTCCAAATCATTTCAGAAATGTATGGCAATTTCTTATATACAGATTGCCTACCTTTCATTCTTTTCACATATGGGAGTTTAGTCTGTTATCATTTTATGGAGTTCTTGGGAGGAGAGGAAGGTAGAAACTTTGGATGAGTACTATTTTGAATGAGAATTTCCTTTATTTAAAAATTTCATCTTTAATATAAAGTTTAACTATCAAATACTTTATATGTAAGAAGTGTATTGTTGGTAAAGTATGAAGAAAAATTAGAAGTATATTTACCCATTTCTGGCTTAAAAATATACTTGAAATGTAAACATTTTAAGTATATTTAAAACGATTAGCATGTCTCTCCTAGACTGAATTCTTTTCCTCCCCCCAAGAGGGGAGAATTTTATGTTTATCATGTTATTTATTTTTCTTTATAGTTTTACTAAGTATGTGTCTTTAAATATGTACTTCTTAGTTTTGCATGTTTCTGAATTTTACATAAACTGAATGATATATATTATATCTGTAACTCTTTCTTTTTGCTTATTATTTCTTGTGATATCCATCAGTTGTGATGTTTACAGCTTTAGTTTTCACTGCCACATGTATTTTATTATAAGAATTTCCACAATTTTTTTCAGTACTAGGGATTGAACCCAGGGGCATTCTACCTCCAAGCTACACCCCCAGCCCTATTTCTTTTTCTTTTTTATTTTGAAACAGGGTCTCACTAAGTTGCAGAGGGCCTAAGTAGCTGAGACTGGCCACAGACCTGTGATCCTCCTGTCTCAGCCTCCCAAGTACTGAGATTACAATGATGCGCCATCATGCCCAACTAGAATTTCCACAATTTATTTCACATTTTCCTAATGAACATTTGGTTAATTATAGTTTACCGCATTAAAAACAGTACTACTGCCTGGCACAGTGGCACATGCCTGTAATTTCAGTACTTGGGAGGCTAAGACAAGAGGATCACAAGTTCAAAGTCTGCAGTGCATAGTAACTTAGTGAGACCCTGTTTCAAAATAAAAAGGGGTGGGTATGTGGCTCAGAAGTAGAGCGCTGGGTTCAAGCCTCAGTACCACTATAAATAAATACATAAATAAATAAATAAATAATATATATACATATACATACTATGAATATATATATATATATATATATATACACACATACTATGAATATTCTCAAACATGTTGCCTTGTACACATGGATAAGTTTCATTACAACAGAAGCTGACAAACTATAACCCATGAACTAATTGTAGCTTACTGCTTTTTTCTATAAACAAAGCTTTAATGTAATAGCCATGAATATTCATTTAGTCATTATCTAGTCATTATCTATGGCTGCTTTCATGCTACAGTGATGGAGTGGAGTAGTTATGACAGAAACCTTATGAGCCATAAATACCAAAATATTTATTCTCTGGACCTTAATAGAAAATGTTTACCCATCCCTTCTCTGAGGTGCATACCCAGGTTACTCAGGAGTGGAGTTGCTGGGCTGTAGATTAAGGATATTTTTAGGAAGGATCCAAGATGGAGACGGAATAGGGGCCCCTAAATGAGCCTGCATCAAAATCGCCTCCGGGGCTCAGAACTGAACAACATCACACATCCATAGAAGATCCAAAACCCAACAGCAAGTAATCTGAGTACAACTACACAGACACAGAGCCTACCAGCTACAGAAAACAGCGATCTCGGGGTGGCAAGAACGGAAATGAACCATCTTTCCCTGGACCCTACAGCCAGGGCTAATAGCCCCCCACACACACCAGCAAATCAGGGGAAGAAACGGAGCAGAACTCTGTGAGTGGTGGAGCCATCCCAGCAGCAGATTTTGAATACCCTTCAAAGGCTGCCCTAGAGGGCTCCTGCCAGAGCGATGCACCCCCCCACCTCGCTACAAGCTCACATGAGCCGGCTTGCACAGGGCGCCATCCCCCAAGACCCCTGGGAGGGTCGTGCAGAGCCTCTGACCGGGCACGCACAGGGCGCCATTCCCACAGACCAGGCGAAGGTCCACGCAGAGCCTCTGACCCAGCGCGCACAGGCACCGTCCCCACAGATCGCGCAAGGGTCCACGGAGAGCTTCTGACAGGGCGCGCACACGGCGCTGCCCTCCCCAGACCTGGCAACCTTCCCCCGAGCCTATGACTGGGTGTGCACCTGGCGCTGCCCTCCCCCCCAGACCCTGGGTGCGTCTGCCTGTCCACCGGTGCCTGTGACCGGGCACACACCCTCCCCCACCCCCACCACGCGAGCATCTGCGCCATGTCTCCCACAGGGCATGCACCCAGCACCACCCTCCCCCGCTTAGACCATGCGAGTGTCCATGCTGTACCTAGGACCCCATGCCACAATCCGCAGGATCCGAATGCTCCTCCCCTTAGCCTGCATGTGATTTTCGGTACCATGCCTCAGTGCCTGTACGCCCCCAGGCACCACCACCCAAGACCCGGAGCCTTCACCCCACTCGGGCCCACGCGATCCTCAGTGCCGTGCATCGGAACCTGGGCACCCTCTGACAACACCACCTGAGACCTGGAGCCTGCGCGCATCCCTTGGGGTCCTTGCAATCCTTAGCACTCGCACCTCGGACACCGGGCAACTTCCAGCACCAACACCCAAGCCTGGGAGCCCACACCTAACACCACACCTTGAAGTACGCCTCAGGAGCCACCACCCAAGGTCTGGAGCCCAATACCCCCCCCACACACAACACACACTGTGCTCCAGTCAACCAGACAGGAGGGAACCACAGCCTGCAACGTACTGACCCAATTGGGACTACAGGGACCATCAAGAGGTCTGATTTATAGAAAGGAAGATGATGCTGAGGCAACAGAAACACAAAATTGAAAACACAGACAATACGAGAATGAAGAACAGCGAGGAAAGAAGAAACACAGTGCATCAACAAGTGAGATTACTGATACTGACCTGCAGGAAATGCAAGACGGAGAATTCCGAATTTTGATCTTCAGAATGATGAAAGGCCTCAAAGAAAGCGTAGAGGAGATGGAGGAGGAAATTGAGGCTCTAAGAAAGAATCAGAAAGAAACGCTGAACAAAATGGAGTCAATAAACGAATTAAAGACTGCAATAGAATCCAACTCTAGCAGGTTCTACCACATGGAAAACAGGGTATCACTCCTGGAAGACAGTTCATTCATAACTGAAAACGCAGTCAAGGATATACAGAAGATATTACAACATACCCTGGCCATCCAAGAAATACAGAACAATGCAAGACGCCCTAACCTAAGGATAAAAGGCATTGAAGAAGGTTTAGAAGCACAGACCAATGGTATCAGAAACCTCTTCAAAGAAATAATCTCAGAGAATTTTCTGAACATAGAAAAGGATTTGGACATTCACGTACAAGAGACATATAGAACACCATTAAGACAGGACCAGAGAAGGACCTCCCCACACCATGTAATAATTAAAATGACTAACATAGAGGCCAAAGAAAGAATCTTAAAAGCAGCAAGAACAAAAGAGCGGGTGACATACAGAGGCAAAACAATACAAATCACCCCAGACTTCTCAACCCAAGTCAGGAATGCCAGGAGGAATTGGTATGAAGTACTGTTGGCCCCTGGAAGAAAACAACTTCCAACCAAGACTGATATATCCAGCAAAGCTGTCAATTAAAATTGATGGAGAAATAAAAACATTCCATGGTAAGCAAACACTTAAAGAATTTATGAGGACCAAGCCAACACTAGAGAAAATCCTAAAAGAAATAAATCACAAAGAAGGAAAAACAAACAATATTCAGAACCACAGGAGAGGTGAACTCCACCAGGTAGGCAACTAAACAAGGAGATTTGTCACTACAGCAAACAGAAAACAGAACTCAAAATGACAGGAAACAAAAATCATATCTCAATGGTAACATTGAACATCAAAGGACTCAACTCCCCAATTACAAGGCATAGAATGGCAATGTGGATTAAAAAGCATAATCCAACTATATGGTGCTTAGAAGAAACTCACCTTCTAGCCAACGATACTAATACTCTAAAGGTGAAAGGAAGGAAAAAGATATACCATGGAAACGGAGATCGAAAACAAGCAGGGGTAGCAACACTTATATCCGACAAAACAGACTTTAAGCTAAAACACATCAGAAGAGACAAAGAGGGTCACTTCTTACTAATAAAAGGAACAATCCAACAAGAAGATATAACGATAGTAAACATATATGCCCCAAATGTGGGTGCGCCCACATTCATAAAACAAAGTCTTCAGGACATCAGGTCCCAAATAGACCCAAACACAATAATATTGGGAGACTTCAACACACCGCTCATGCCACTTGATCGATCCTCCAGACAAAAGATGAATAAAGATGCCTCAGATCTAAAGAAAACTATAGACCAAATGGATCTAATCGACACATACAGATTATTTCAACCAGCAACACCTGAATACACATTTTTCTCAGCTGCCCACAGAACATTCTCCAAAACAGACCACATACTGGGTCACAAAGCAAGCACCAGCAAATTCAAGAGATGTGATACAATTCCCTGCATCTTCTCAGATCACAACGGAATGAAACTGGAAATTAACAACAGGAAGACCAAAAGTAATCACATAAGAACATGGAGACTGAATGATACACTTCTGAATGAGGAATGGATCAGAAAAGAAATAAGGGTAGAAATAAAAAAATCCTGGAATTAAACAAAAATAGAGACATGATGTACCAAAATCTATGGGATACTTTGAAGGCAGTGTTGAGAGGAAAATTTATAGCACTGAGCGCCCACATAAGAAAAACAGAAGACATCCAAATAAATAACCTAATGACACACCTCAAGGATCATGAAAAACAGGAACAGTCGAATCTCAAAGCCAGTAGGAAGCAGGAGATAACTAAAATCAGAGCAGAAATTAATGAAATAGAGAATAAAAAACAATACAAAGAATCAACAAAACAAGAATTTTGTTCTTTGAAAAGATTAACAAGATTGACAAACCACTAGCTAACCTAACCAAAAGAAGGAGAGAATCAATCCAAATTACCAAAATCAGAAATGAAAAAGGGGACATCACCACAGATAGGGGAGAAATCCAGAGGATCATAAGGAACTATTTTGAAAACTTATATTCCAACAAAATGGAAAACGTGGAAGAAATTGACAGATTTCTAGACACATACAACCCACCTAAATTGAACCAAAAGGATATAGAAAACCTGAATCAACCAATAGCAGGCACAGAGATAGAGACAGCAATAAAAAGACTGCCATCAAAGAAAAGCCCAGGTCCAGATGGTTTTCCAGCCAAATTTTAAAAACCTTTATAGAAGAACTAAAACCAATACTTCACAAACTATTCCGTGAAATTGAAAGAGATGGAATTCTTCCAAAATCCTTTTACGAGGCCAAAATCACGTTAATATCAAAGCCAAATAAAGATACCTCAAGAAAAAAGAATTACAGACCGATATCATTAATGAACATAGATGCAAAAATTCTAAATAAAATACCAGCCACGCGCATTCAAAACAACATTGAGAAAATTGTACACCAAGACCAAATTGGTTTCATCCCAGGAAAACAAGGCTGGTTCAACATACGCAAAACAATACATGTTATCCACCACATAAATCAAGCTAAAAACAAGAATCACATGATAATTTCAATAGATACGGAAAAAGCATTTGACAAAATTCAACACACATACATGTTAAGAACTCTACAGAAAATTGGAATAGAAGGAACATACCTCAACATCATTAAGTCAATATATGAAAAACCCAAAGCCAAGATCATATTGAATGGGGAAAAATTGCCAAAATTCCCCTTAAAATCAGGAACAAGCCGGGTGTGGTGGCGCACGCTTGTAATCCCAGTACTTTGGGAGGCGGAGACCGGAGGATCGGGGTTCGCGGCCAGCCTCAGCTCTCTCTCTCTCCCCCCCGTCTCTCTCCCTCTCTCTCTACCTAGTGAGCCCCTCCATAACTTCATGAGACCCGGTTTCAAAATAAAGTATAAAAAAATAGGGCCAGGGGTGTAGCGCGGAGGTAGAACATCCCTGGGTTCAATCCCTGGTACTGCAAAAAAAAATAAATCAGGAACAAGACAAGGATGCCCACTATCACCACTCCTTTTAAATATAGTCCTCGAAACCCTTGCCAGAGCAATAAAACAAGAGAAGGATATCAAAGGAATTCAAATAGGAAAAGAATTAAAATTATCTTTATTCGCAGATTACATGATCCTATATCTAGAAGACCCAAAGAATTCAACCAAAAGTCTACTAGAGCTGATTAGCAAATTCAGCATAGTGGCAGGATGCAAGATCAACCAAAGAAAGTCAGTAGCTTTCATATATGCCAACCATGAATCCACTGAGAAAGAAATCCAGAAAACAATCCCATTCACAATAACTTCAAAACCAATCAAATACCTAGGAATAAACTTAACCAAAGAGGTAAAAGACCTCTACAATGAAAACTATAGAACACTGAAGAAAGAAATTGAAGATCTTAGATGATGGAAAGATCTCCCCTGCTCTTGGATAGGCAGAATAAACATTATCAAAATGGCCATTCTGCCAAAAATGATCTACAGAGTCAATGCAATCCCTATCAAAATACCAACTTCATTCTTTGCAGATCTAGAAAAATCAGTCATTAATTTCATATGGCAAAACAAAAGACCCAGAATAGCTAAAGCAATTCTCAGCAATAAGAACCATGCAAGAGGCATCACAATCCCTGACTTCAAATTATACTACAGAGCTATAGTAATAAAATCAGCATGGTATTGGCACAAAAACAGACACATAGATCAGTGGAACAGAATAGAAGATACAGAAGCAAATCCACAAACTTATAGCCAATTGATTTTCAACAAAGGTGCCAAACACATACACTGGAGAAAGAACAGTCTTTTCAACAAATGGTGCTGGGAAAACTGGTTATCTACCTGTAGAAAAATGGAACTAAATCCTTACCTCTCACCCTGCACAAGAGTCAACTCGAGAGGGATCAAAGACCTGGAAGTTAGACCAGAGACTGTGAAATTACAAAAAGACGGCATAGGTCCAACACTCCAACATATAGGCACAGGTAAAAACTTCCTCAACAAGACCTCCAAAACACAGGAAATTAAAACAAGAATTAATAAATGGGATAGCATTAAACTACAAAGCTCCTGCTCATCAAAGGAAACCACCAAGAACCTAAAGAGAAAGCCTTTGGAATGGGAGAAGATCTTTGCAAGCTGTCCCTCCACCAGAGGTCTAATATCTAGGATATACAAAGAACTCAAAAGACTCTACACTAAAAAAATAATAATAATAATCCAATAAAGAAGTGGGCAACTGAAATGAATAGAAACTTCATGAAAGAAGAGATACAAATGGCCATTAGATACATGAAAAAATGTTCAACATCATTAGCAATCAGGGAGATGCAAATCAAAACTACTCTAAGATATCATCTAACACCAGTTAGAATGGCAATCATTAAGAAGTCAAACAACAACAAATGTTGGTGAGGATGTGGGGAAATAGGCACTCTTCTATACTGTTGGTGGGAATGCAAACTAGTCCAACTGCTATGGAGAACAGTGTGGAGATTCCTCAGAAAACTGGGAATGGATCCACCATATGACCCAGCTATACCACTACTGGGTATCATACCAAAGGGATTGAAGCCAGAAAACTACAGTAACATATGCATACCTATGTTTATAGCAGCACAATTCACAGTGGCCAAATTATGGAACCAACCTAGATGTCCATCAACAGACAAATGGATTACAAAATTATGGGAAATACACACAATGGAATTCTACTCAGCAATAAAAAAGAACAAAATAACATCATTTACAAGAAAATGGAAGGACCTGGAGAACATAATGTTAAGTGAGATCAGCCAATCACAGAAAGA
>PVJS01005537.1:0-63758 GCA_004027185.1 Glis glis
AGAGAGACCAATCCTACCCCTTGACTTGGCATTAGGTTCAGTACGTATACAGGATCCTGGAGGACAGCACCCAACCTCTCTGGATGTGGTCCTCGGGTCGGTTCCTTGGCTGGCACAGGCGATTCCATCATTTTGCATACGGGATTGGCTCCTTCAGAGTAATGATGGGACCTATGGATTCTCTTGTCATGTACTCATGTCACCTTCTTCACTGTAAAATGTGTTCCTTAGTCTGAGACAATTTTATTGGGATCTCATGTTGGCAAATTGTATAGTCTACGGGCCCTCAGATGATACAAGCAGAGGCACCCTGGTTAAGAAAGGCAAACTCACAATTAAAGTGGGTGTGAATTCTGGTAAGGATATATTGCTGCCCTTCTAGGATGGAAAGTATTCAATGTAGTCAACCAAGTAATTGCTCGACTTTCTTAAGGGGTGTTTCCATATTGACAGACTCTATGGGTCTCTGCTGCTGGCAGCTTGGCAATTTAGCAGTGACTGTAGGTAGATCAGTCTTAGCAAGGGAAAACTTGTGCTGTCAGGTCCGTGCACAGCCTCTGTCCCTGCTACCAAGGCTGTGTCATTTAGGAAACTAATGTGCAAGTTCTGGCATGGCTGAGGTCAGGAGCTGACATCTGCTGGACAAGGCATCCTATCCATCTGGTTGGTTGTCCAGTGTTTTTTTTTTTTAATGTTCTAGACTCTCCAGTGGGCAATAACACAAGACTCAAACACTCATACATACTTTGGGCCCTTTGCCAAAGATTCATCTACAAACCTATTTCTCAAACACCTTGTCTTCAAGCTCTCATTTATTTTCCTTTCAGGATCTTGGCTAATCAGCAAAGCTCTTTGTCAGCCTAGAAGTCCGTGTATACCTGTGCTTTGGGTGATTTCTCCCTGGTGTATGACCAAGTGTGTTTCTTAGAGTTTTTTTGCCCACTAGGAAAACTTCCCTTTTCCAATGCCCTTCAGGACCAGCTCTGAGTGGAGCTATACTGTGGTGGCAGTCCATTTTCAGTTATTACACCCACATTGAGCTAACCTATCTGTGAACCAAGCTTAACTAGTTCCTCCCTTGTGAGTTAGTTAGGGGAAACCCTCATGAAAGTCTGGGTATAAATCTGAAGAGATGTGAGTACAACAGAGGAAAGTCACATGAAAGTTATGGCCGCCTACTTACGCAACTTACTTGTGCTCTCAGAACCTGCCCAGCACAATTCTAAATGTATCATTTACACCTCTTAGTCTCTGTGCTGGCATAACAAAAATACCGTGACTAGGTAATTTATGAAGAACAAAAATTTATTTCTCACAGTTTCTGGAGGTTGGAGAATCCAAGAGCAAGGCACTGGCAGGTTCAGCTGTCTGGTGAGGGCTGCTTTCTGCTTCCAAGGTGGTACCTTGCCACTGCCTCCTTCTGTAACACTCACTGTATAAGACACCCATTCAGGGGAGGAGTGCTGTGTTCCCACTTTGGGGAAAGAATAGAAGGGTGAAAAAAGGATCAAACTCTCCCTATGAAGTCCCAATCCTTTTAGGTATGTAATCCCATTCACAAAGGGAAGCCACACCTCTAAGGTCTCACTTCCCAGAAGTGTTGCAGTAGGGATTAAATTTCAACATAGAATTTGGATGAGATCAAAACATTTAGTCCCTAGCAACATCATACCATGCATCGCTGTGGTTTCTGTATGACTTTATATATCTGTTTATCTCATAATTCCAATTTATCATAGGCATCTCTGATTGCAGTCACACTTGATGTCTAGACTCTACCAGGGCTCAAAAAACATGCCAGGACTGCATTTGGAATGGCCTTTGAAGGCTCAACCTGAGTCCAGAACCTAGGGGTCCGTGCTTCAACTCTCATGCTAGGATTTAACAAAGACTGTACACAGCATCTTAACCCACTGAGGCTCCCTCTAGCCCCCGTTTGTCTTTAGGTCACACAGCCTGAGCATCAGCATAGCTTGCATTGCAGTCTGGACCTGTTATGGGATCCTCTCTTGTGTTAGGCAACATATATCACAGCTGAACATGGAAGGTTTGCAAGTCACTCAATAAATGGTCCACAGCATTTTCTACATATGCTGACTCCAGTATCCAGGTTACCAAGAGCAGTGCCTCTTTTGTGGTTGGAGGTGTGGGTCCAATGATTTGTCATTTATGTTGCAGTCTATTTTCCAGTTTTTTTTGTACCAGCTTTTTTTTTTTTTTTGATTTTTAAAAACATCACCCTATGGTAGGTTCTTGGAAATTTGAATACTTTCTTCTTTCCTCAGCAGGTCCCATTACCATGATGTCATCAGCATGGATTGGGAGTTCTGTGGAATATCAAGACAGACAATGTCTCTGTGGACTACATTGCCACAGAGAGCAGATGAGTCGACCTGGTCCTGGGGCAAGGCAATAAATACAAACTATTTCTTTTCTACGTGACAGCAAACTTCTTTTGATCCTTATTATTTGTGGGGATTGGGAAGAACATATTTGCCTTCCCCAAGGCTGCATATTAAATGCCAGAAACCATAAAAATCTATTCTAGTACAACACCACATCTGGCATAGCAGTTATAATTGTACTTGCCACTTGGTTGTTTACTTTGGTCACTGTCATTCACAATTATCTCTAGTTTTTGCAGGGGCCAAATAGGTGAATTGAATGGGGGTATGCCTTCATCCCTCGAGGGTTTGATGGTGGTATTAATTTCTAAAATTACTCGTAAGATGTAGCATGGCTATTTCAGGGACATCTCTTTGTCCCTTACAAATACATGATGACTTTTATTCCACTGGCTGAAGAACCAATCTTGACTGCACTAAGGGACTGGGCAATTAACCACACAGATGGTGTGTGGACCCATTGGACCACTATGAGATGGACATGGGCCAGGATTCCATTCATTGCCTGGCTTCCATAAGCCTCTCTCTAATGAAGGGTTATAATTGCATCTTGGATTCCTAGAGTCTGCTCAGACTCTGTATCTAACAGCCCTTGAATTTTCTGAGTGTTCTGCTTTCCCCAGTGTATAGCTGGTATTCTGGCAGATAACTTCAGATCCCTGTGGAAAAGGGCTGAGGGATATTTATATTTGCAGGTGGTATCTCAGGATACTTCCTAAAGGAGACCTATGTTCTTTGTTAGTCAATGAGTTTGGGATCAGAGACTGAGCTCTGGGTCTGAGAGCTGAGTTGGATTTAGAAGTTGGGTAAACAATTGCGATTTCCACTGTGGTGGCTGACACCAATTCTTTGCTTGCCATATCTCAACTCCTGGTTCTGCAGATCAAGCAAAACTCTAGTTGGCTGCCATCCATCTTGCTCCCACAGTTTATTAACAATTGCTACAGATCCCTGTGGGTCAAGACACCCTGATTGTCACTCTGGCTTTGATGCCTATTTAAGTAATTATGACCACCCTGTTTCTGTGAAGATAAATTAGTCTCTCCTATTTCACAATTCTATCAGTTCCATTGATACCAGAGAAACCAGTTCCAACAAAACACCTCCCGTGTCATCAGCCACAGCCAACCTTCTCCATCACACTAGTGTTCCTCTCACCAAGCATTCTTGATTGACTGAGTGAAAGAGCATCCCTTCGACCCCCTCAGGCAACATAGTCAAGGGGTAGGTTCTTTGATCTAATGTAACAAATTGATTACAACCTTCTCACCTCCCTGAGCTTTTTGATCCCTTCCTCAATACTCTGCCAAGGCCTGATCTATCTGATTACTTCGATAAGATCTAAGCTTCAAGGAACAATCTCAGCAGTGTATTAAGACCAATTATGTGGGCCTTTGCTAAGACATCAAATCCCAGTCATGGGAGAGGGTTCCGGTGCCAATAAATTCTCCCCTCCCCATTCTAAACTCATATTTGAGCACCATTGACATCTACTCCTACACTTGTTCCCTGGTTTATGCAGGTGCCCAGATCAATCAGATCTTGTATTTCTTTGGTTGTGCTATTTCCTCCCATAGCAGGGACCATTTTTACCCACCCCCTTCTCCTGCAGTGGTGCTATAACATAAGCATTCCTATCATTATAGCTCTTACTTCGCACAATAGGAACCAATTGAGAGTTCTGCTAGCTGTTTAGAATGTGCACTTAATGATAAGAAAAATAACCCTTCTGGTAGGTCCAGTCTGGAAAGAGTGAAGGGATATGGGGTATAACAAGATGGGCAGGAGTGTGTCTTATGAGGCATCTTCCTCCGATGAGGTTTTTGCACAATCTCCAGGTCAGGGTTTCTTAATACCACACCATTGACATTTGAGTTGGATAATTCTTTGTTGTGAGAAGTTACCCTCTGCCTTGTAGGATATTACCATCATCCTACAGTGGCCTCTACATATTAGACACCAGTAGCACCACCTCCCCAGTTGTGATTACCACTTCTTTCCCATGGGAACCAAGTTTAGGTAATGGGAGGGTGGTTTCCTGCAACCAGGCTCTTGCAGATGTGCCTTGAGTTGTGGCAGGACTGTGGAGGTGAGCTGCCATCAGACCATCCCTGAACACATCTGGTACCTGTAGCAATGGCTGGAGCACAAAAGTAGGCTCTAGGACATAGAATGTGTGTGACACAGATACATAAAATGCACTGCATTTCACAGATGGCCACAGTGAAGCTCAGGAAGTTTAAACAATTTAAATTGGTGCACTGAGCATGAGGATGAATAAGACAAATTACCTCCCCTCAGGGAATTTTCAATCCAGTAAACTATAAAATATGATATAATAATTAATTGCATGTAAGCGTTGATAAGGTCATACAACCAGCAAGTGACAAAGCTAGAGATAGAATGAGGTTTATTTGACTTCCAAATCTGTATTTGTTGTAGTGTATAGATATGCCTCATGATTTTATCATGCTTACAGCATTCTAGAATTTTTGCTAAATTATTTGCATACCTGATATCATTTAACATTCATTAGAACTCTAAGGAAGTGGATATTCTTAACCCCCATTTTTCAGATAAATTAAGCAGCTCTTTCTTGTACACCTTCATATGACGTAGACACAGTGTGCTTGGAAAACATTGCTCTGTAGAGGGGGATGACCTCAGACTGATAAAATCAATGTGGACGATCACAGAGATGCAGGCATGAGATGATGCAGCGCATTGCTAGAAACAGGAGAACCCAGTGACCAATTCCATTAACTTCATCTTCATCTTCCAACAGTGTGGCTAATTAAGATATGGGTTGGTACTAAGTAGCTCAGCTCCTTTTAAGAGTGGCTTATGAAACTGTGGAAACTATCTAAAAATATATAACTAATGTGAGAGAAATAATGTTGTTACAAGGGAATTGATAACTAAGGATAATGGGAAAGGGAAGAAATAGCAAGTTGGAGCTAATTACCAAGGAAAGCCCCTTGACACTGAGAATGGTGAGCCAGGATAATGGTCTCCTGAGGGGAGTGGCAGAATCACCATCAGATAGTACATTTAAAAATAGGCAACAGAGCGCTAGAAACAGGGCTATGGGGAATAAGCTTGCATTAGGCAGGAAAGGAGGTAATTGACTAAGTGACCTAATATTAAGAGCTTTCTTTCTCATGAATTTCTCAAATTCTAAAAGAAATAAAATAAAACCTTATAGGCAGTATACAGAGATGTAGGTACCTAATGACTGGAAATACCTAAATATAGCCTCGAATTATTCATAAATGAGAAATGAGAGCAGCCATGTCCCAGATGGAACATAATATGAGTGTCAGAGGAAATGCTGCGATGGACGGGAAAGCCGAAGCATTTAGGAGTCAAATTTCTCTGATGCACTCAGATGAGGCTGTGCCCAAGTACACTTGAGCTGTAAGAAGGCTGTGTCATTCAGCTACCTAGGGCTTTCTTTTCCTTTCCTCTTCCAATCATATGCTACCACAATATAAAACAGAGTTTACAAGGACCGCGATTTGTGGACTTCCACATCCGTATCACCATATCTGGTGGATGGAGTGACCATAAACTGTTTTCCAACAGGTAATGCAAGATCGTGACACTGAGCCACAGGGAAGCCTGCCAAAAATGCAGACACTTCAGGGTCTTACCGGAGACCCATGGAAGCTGGATGTTGGGAGGTGGGGTGGGGGTGGGCATGAATCTACATTTTTACAAAGTTCCCTAAGTCTTGCACACACCAATAAATTGGAAAAACTCCACCTGAGGAAGGGCACATGGATAATTCAAAAGAAACGGAGGGAAGAACATGCAGTCCGACCTTCCTCCCCTCTGTCCTCATTTGCTTTCCCTGATTTTCCTTTGCTCCCAAACAAGTGAGATCTTTAACTTCAATACCACCTGTGAACTTCTAAGCATGCCTACATACACACATATAATTTATTTCTTGCCTCCTTTTGAAAGGATTTAACCTACTTTTTTATATGTCTAATATATTAGTTATTATTTCTTTTCTTTGTATTTGTGACGCAACTTTGTGTGTGTGTGTGTGTGTGTGTGTGTGTGTGTGTGTGTGTGTGTGGTACTGGGGCACAGGGGCATGCTATCTCCAAGCTATACCTCCAGCCCCATTTTAACTTTTATTTTGAAACAGTTTTCACTAAGTTGCTGAGGTTCTCACTAAGTTTCTGAGGCTGGCAACTGTGATCCTCCTGTCTCAGCCTCCCAAATACTGGGATCACAGGCAATTGCCACTGCACCCAGCCCATCTGAAAATTTAAGCAAATCATGTGACCTTTCAGTTTCTCTCTCTCTAAGCAGGGATAACAATCACTTTCTTATTTCTCTCACAAAGCAGCTGAGGTAGTAAGCATGATAACATCACTATGTGATATCACTTTTCACTTAGGAAAGCTAAAAATGACATCAACATTATCAACATCATCATTTCACTGTCTCCAAACCAAATGGGAGGTTTAGTCTGCATTCCCCAGAGATATTATTTTCCCTCACACCAGGACATACAAGAAAAGATAAAACAGGAAAAACCCACAAAGATTCTAGGAATTACATCTAGTTAAAATATATATCAGTAATCAGTCTTCTAATACAATCCCCCCAGATAATGCTGATTATCAGGACAAGGAAAATAATTGACATTGTATAATTTTTGACATGCTACCTAATGAAGAGCTAAACCATTTTCATAGAAGGCAAAATTGCAGTGCTGCTGCTGGTATGCGGCTACTGTATCTAAAGTTAATTGGATTTTCCATTACGATGGGGCTTGTTTTTCAGAATTTAATCTCCGATTCCCTTCAAATTGCTCTGAGTTGATGGTTAGATAGGCTATGTGGATTGAATCACAGGTTGGGAGGAACCTCATTAGGTCAAAGAATCCTTAGTTATATTAGGGTTCTACAATATGCAAGCAGGAAGTAGGATTTATGTTGAATATATGTTTTCCCAACATGCGGTTTTTCAGGATGGAAAACTGACTACTTGTTATTATAGTTCCCCCACCCCAATTAAGACAGTAATGTGTTTTTGTTTCATTAGGAGGTTGAGTGTTATCTGTGGAGGCTGGAACCAAATAGCAGCACCAACTTCTTTACTGGTCCAGGGCATTGCTGGACACATCATCTAATTTAGCATCAGCTTGTTGGCTCTGGTGTTTTGAAAAGTGAAAAGAAATTTTGAAATGAGAGAACCAATTTGAACAAAGCTCCTGCAGCTGGTGATGGGCCTGGGGACAATGGGGCTTTCCCAGTTGTAAAATGGCAACTCACACTGTCACCTTGAAATCAACAATGGGCAAGGGCATGGCTTCACATAAGCAGCCTCAGCGGCCCAGCCAGGGAGTCTCTGGGGAGGGCGAGCAGACAGACAAGTGCACTCAGGGACCCTGCGGGCAGGTGGTGAAGGCCACTTGGCTTATGCTTGCATACAGGAAGAAACTTCAGTTTAGAGTTTAGACAATCTCTAAAAAAAGGCTATTGTGTCTATTCATGTGTATTAAGGGCATTGATTCGTTAAGAATAAACATTTAAAACATCACAATTTTGTTAATCCTATTGCAGTTTTCTTCATTTTTTGTTACCAAGAGTCTAAATGCAAAGTGACCATGGACCTCTCTAAACGTCTAGAAGCCTGGCCATGTGGAGCCTGCTGGAGGGCCTGACCCCAGGGAGGAGTGCTTCTACACAGGCTCTGTAAAAACACCAGTAGATGCCGAGAAAGGTGAGTAAGGGGGAAGCTGCCGAGAACCAGGGACTCAGGCAGATTCCAGACTCTTACAGGCATTTCCCCAAATACCTGGCTTTTAATGTTCCCAAACCAAAAATATGGTTTTGGTCTATGTTGACTTTTACATTAAACCTACTCAATTTTTTGTTCTAATGCTGTATTGAGGAAAAAGTCCAAGAATATTGCCTGGCACTTGGATAACTTAAAATAATTACATAGCAAATCGATGAAACCATAAACTGAAATTGGAAGTGGGCGCCAGAAACTACAAATTGTAGTTCAGTCAGAATTCCCCTTCATAATGAAGCTTATCTTAGCCGTGCAATAGCAACAAAACTTCATTGATTGATTGATTGGTATGGGGCATTGAACCCAGAGGCATTCTGCCTCCGAATTATACCCACAGCCCTTTTTTAATTTATTTTTTGTTTTGAAACATAGTCTTACTAGGTTGCTGAGACTGGCCTCAAACCTGTGATCTTCCTGGCTCAGCCTCCCAAGTACTGGGATTAGAGGCATGCACCACCACACCTGGCTTACATCCTGTTAAAAATATACAGCAATCAGTGTTCTACTTCATTTTGATGTAGTGAAAATATTTGTACACAAGCCTAATTTTTATTTTTTCATTAATAAAACTTTCAATTACCACTGCTTTTCCCACATTAAATTGGTCAACATGAAACCAACATGATTTTTATAGTTTTCCCAGTGTCAAGTCATCTTCCTGGCTAAATGTTCAACTTCTTGTTCAAACCTCTTATTGATCAGCATATCATGATAGGCTATGTGTAATGAATGATTATCAATATATATCAAATATAGTGATTAATATGTGTTTAGTAGCAACCTCCTGGTTGCACATGCTTCATCTAGCAGTCTTGTTCATGCCTCAGCCAATCTTATTTAAAACTAAGCCATGGTGACTAAAAGCAAAGTCCAAAATCAAAGTCTTCTCAAGAGCTTCCCATTGAACACAACTCCACTGGGAAGAAGTGTAGACGACTTGCAGGAGTCAAGTGAAAAAATAGATTTCTGGAGGGATATGCTTTAAAAATACTTGAAGTTGCTGGTTGTGGTGGAGCAACACCTGTACCTGTAAGTACCTGTAATCCCAGTACTTGGGAGGCTGAGACAGGAGGATTGCAGGTTCAAGGAGAGCCTCAGCAACTTAGCAAGACCCTTAGCAACTTTGCAAGACCTGTTTCAAAATAAAAAAATAAAAAAGGGCTGAGGGTGTAGTTCAGAGGTAGAATGCCCCAGGGTTCAATCCCCAGTACCAAAAACAAACAAAAAACAAAAACATAAAAACACCTTGAAGTATAACTTTACTTGATCTGGCATAAGTAGTTCATTACCTCAACCAGCCAATATTTATCAATAAAGATACAGGTAAAAATGGCATAGTTCTTGTCTCCAAGAACAGTGGGAAAAAACTGACATTGGAAACAGATTTGTACAACTTTGTAAGGCATTTCAGAAAACTATTATTCTATCTTTCATGGGAAGAAACCAACTATATCCGAGAAAGAATGAAGGACTGTGCATGGTTACAATACTAATACATGGTAGCAAATTGGCCTGAACCCACACAAAAGGAAGGGAGATTAAAGGATGTATTTTTCAAAGTGTTTAAGAAAGAGGAATATGTCACAGACTTGTTCCTAGCCACCAGGGCTCCTCATAACTTTCCAATAATACTTTTAATGCATAAAGTTGCATTCTAGTCAGACAGCTGGAACATAATTTCTTATTGACCAGCTGAAAGGGTTTTTTTTTTCTCCCTGAAAAGTTAATATAAAAGGAACTAGCATAGTCCCTAATTATATAGTGAAAAATAGTAGTAAATGCTAGGTGTGGTGGTAGTTTGTATGTGTTTGTGTGTGATGAATCAGTATTCCATTTAATCTGAACATGTGTCCATCTTGTTCCTGTATCACATGTCATATCAACTCAGACTGTTGATCAAAACAAGCTCTGAGAGGACAGCCAAGCATGAACAAAGAACTCGGCCACAGGTACAAGGAATGCATCATTTTTTTCTGAGCTTCCCTGGATACTCTGTAGAGTATCCAGATGAGGTTTACTGTTTCCTTAGGAGGTTTATCTAAACTGCGGTTTTATTTATTTATCAAAAACAGTATCTTAGCGTATATTCTAGAATTCGGAGTTTAAGTATATCCACAGAAAAGCTTTGTACTTAATGCACTAGATTAAATCGCTTATACATTTATAACAGTATTTCTCTGCCTTTTTCAGTTCAGCCCCTAAAGCACAGTTAGCATCCACTTAGTATTTGTGAGTGATAAGCCTTAGCAGTGTGTGTCAAAGATCTGAATGGAATATTATGCAAACAGGAGGCACACTTCCTGGTTGCACATGCTTCATCTTCCTGCATACAGCATGCACATGGTTTGCTGAAGTCACGTCTTGATGGCATGCATTTAGCAAAAACCACTAGCACTCTTGATCTTCAGTATGCATTGCCATTCGTTCACTGACTTATTTATTCAGTGAAATAAGCATTGAGCTCCTACTATGTGCCTGATACTTTTTTGCCTCCTCAACAATTTTCCCCTTCTTCCGTGTGGCACAGCCTGAACTTCCTTCTAACGTGCTCCTTCCTCGAGTGGCTCAGCTAAAATCCAATTGATTTAAGCCAAGCTCGATCTCATTCTATTTATAAAAAAATTGATTTCATAAGGGGTATAAATCCCAGCAGTGGCTAATGAAAATTGAGAGGAAGTCTGCTGGGGGACTTCTGGAAAGGCTTCTTTGCTCTTAAAAAGAAGCGTATAAGGAAGAAACTATGGGTGATGGTTAACTTTGTGTGCTGACTTGGCTAGTCTATAGTGCTCAGTTATCTAATCAAACACCAATCTAGGGTTGCAGTAAAGGTGTTTTATAGATGTGGTTACTATATACAATCAGATGACTTTCAGTAAAGAAGGTTGTTCTTGGTAAGTTGGTGGACTCCACCCAAGCAATCTGGAAAGCCTTAAGGATAAAATGAAAGTTTCTTGAGGAAGAAGAAAATTCTGTCTCAAGACTGCAGTGGCAGCTCCAGCCTGGAGTTCCCAGCTTGCCAGCTCACTGTATGGATTTTGGACTTGCCAGCTCCTCTAACACATAAGCCAATTACTTGAAATTACATACATCTCCTTCTGGTTCTGTTTCTAAGAGAACCCTAACTGATATGCTGTCCTTTTACAGTCTCTGGAAATTCAGATGAAAGAGTAAAAACATGGAAAGAATCTGGGTCTTTGATCATCTGAGCTAATCACTCTCAAGTTAATCAACTCTGAAGCCTGCTTATTTGAGACTCTTTAAGATGAGAGAATAAATGCTTTCATTCTTTAAACCAGATTGAGTTGGATCTTATGTTTCTTGAATCCAAAAACAACCATGCTAATATAGAAACCATCAGAAAATAATTAGTATTACCTATAATTACAATTGGCCAACACAGAGAGTTTAAGATAATGACCTATAGTATTTGGACCGTTCTTGTTTTTGTTTTCAGATAACAAGGAAAATTTTCAATTTCGTTGGCTAGAAGGTCATACTAAATGAATGTATTTAAGAATCTAGAAACTATTCTTTTTTTTTTTAATATCAGTCCTCCTATCAGTAGGACTGATATAAAAGTAGGAAGAGAGGTGCAGTAAAGAGATGTTTTCCCACGGTGACAGGCTGTCTCATTCTGTGGAAGGAAATCTTGAACACAGTATTCATATTCAGAAGATAATAAAACTATGCTAAATGCCTTTGGAAATTATTGAATAACTACTTTATTCTTTACACTTTTGAGGTCTTACTAGAAAGGATCATTTGCATACTTCCTAATTTTAATGGTTCATAACTCTTTTAGTCCTATTTCACACTTGGGGTTATAGTTACAGTAAAATTACAAACATCTGTGATTCCTGCCCCAAGAAGATGTGTAGGTGTGTGAAAAATGCCGAATGCTTTCTGCAGGGAACAGGTGTTGCATGGGCAGTGTATACTGGAATGAAATAAATTCACTTGCAGGCTGAAGCTATGTAATCTAATTGCTAAGATTTGGTTTTGTAGGTTGCATACCTCTGAAAAGGGGTGTGTGACAGAAACATTAAAAAGAGAGGCCTCCATTTCACTGTTGCTTCATCTTCACAAGTTAATTATTTCTAAAAAAATTCAGTTACTTTGAATAACAACTACACAGACATGCAAAACAGTAGGCGGCAGACTGCAATTTGCGGGGTTCTCATCCCCGTACTCACTCAGTGTGCTTGAGGAACATTGCAACTGCATACCATTTAAAAAACTTCTTTGACCTTTGGTTGGGGTTGGTTTTAAATGGGAGTTTAACTTCTGTATTCTAAAAAAAGGAGTTTGTATTTTTTTTTCTAAAAGCACACACTGGATGGTATACCATGCATTTAAACCACACTCATTTTTCCTCTCTGTCCAGTGATAAAATGTTGATCATTGACATTTACCATTGAGCACTTAGCATGTACTTGGTACTAGAGCCAAAAAGATGAAGAAAAGGCAGTGACTTCCAGTGCAACAGGATACTGTAAAAAATTTAAAAACTCTTATGGAGTGACATTCAGTGTAATTTGGTTCAACAGATGCGTAGGGAAATGTGACATCGTAGCCAATGTCTCTTTTCTGAGCTGATTTGGGTACTACCCAAAGGAAAACCTCAAAGCTCCATTTGAACTGTGCCAGATGATGAACTCTAGCAAAAATGAAAGTCCTCTGGCTCATGTAGACAGCCTTTAGGATATACAAGTCACTTGGGAAGAGGACCAAATGTCTCCTTTCCCAATGGGTTAGTTTGAACTTACTCTTGAACTCTTCCTCCCATACAGGAAAAGAACTTGATTCAGCAGACCCTCATGTAGAAACCAAACTCCTTGAAATAACTTATTGTCTTAACTAGAAATTAAATATTTATTTCCGTGTTCTCAAAATGTGAGCCACTGACCATGTGCATGATAACCTGTGGGATGCTCAGTAAAACAGTACACTGCTGGTCTCCATCTCTTCAAGTCTCATAGAATCAGAATTTCTGGGGTAGGGCTGAGGATTTCATTTCTAACAAGCTCTCCCAGGTGATTCTTATGTTCACTGAAGTTGACTAATAGAAGAGAACCACTGATACTGGGCCAGATACCTTCTCTGCCTAACTCGCTGACCCCAGAGGCTGACTTAGATGGATGACATCTGCTAGGGGCTCTCCTTCACTGTCTTCTGGTTGGTTCTGGCCAATGGACTTTTTGACAGCCTATAGGAGGAAACGAGAATAAGTGAGGCATTTATTTCCGGGGCTTCCACTTTGCCCTGTTGCTTGCAGGTAGCCTTCTCCAACTCATAGGATTTTCTCTCTCCCAATTCCTACAATGACTCTCACCTCTTATTCCTTGGAGTCCAGATATGGCAACAGCTCCCAATGCTACTTGCCTAGCCTGCTGCGCTTTGTCAACAGTCCTTTTGTAAAGAAACTCTTGTCCAATCTGATGGAAGTGTGCCATTTGCTTTCTATAGAAATCTTGACTGATATAGTTAGTAAAAAGATATAGTTAGTAAAATCTTTAGCTATATTTTATGTTTTACAAGTTGCTTTTATACTTACTTATTTGATTTTTACAACATAATAAGACACAAATGAAGCAGTTTTTTTTTAATAACACCATTTAATGAATAAGAAAACTGAAGCCAAGAGAAGTACTTGTGAAAGCTCACCCAGCTGGTCAAGAGAATCAGAGGAAGCCTGCTTTACTGTCTCAGCTTAGGGTTCTCTGCTTCATCAAACTGCTAGTCCTCCTCCTTCCCCACCATATGTCATATAACCCGATACCATTACCTGACACAGTACAAATGAAATTATATTTTTTGGTAACAATGAAACAAAAGAAAAAATTCAATATAATCCATGTATTTGTTTCAATTGAGGCTAAGACCCAGGCCCCCAAAGAATGGGAGAGGAAGGGTCTCCGAGGAGGTAGGCTTCTTCATAGCAGTGAACATGACCATATGCATCTGGCTCTTATGCAACCTGGTCTCTGAGGATCTTCCCTTCTACCAGTGACTTAGCCATTTATTTCTTTGGCTTAGTCTGCATTCCTAGGGGGCATCTATCATAGCATCTCTAACATTTTATCTTTACAACCAGCTCTTCCATCAGATTGGCAGCTCCCTCAGGACAGGGGTCTTTTTATTTGCTACTGCATCACTGATTCCTAGGCTAATTCTGTGCACACAGCAGGTGCTTAGTCAGTATTTGTTGGCTGAATAAAGGAGCATCTGTATGGCTAGTGTATCTGTAAACCAGCATATTATAAAATCTTGGAGTTACTTTCTGCTTCATAGTCTTTTTAAAAATTAATTATTTTATTGGTGCATTATAATTACACATAATAGTAGGATTCATTGTGATATATTTCTATAGGCACATAGAAGTTTTTCTTATCCTCTAATCCAGCCAGTTACCAATTTGATTCTACTTTTGGAATCTTAGATGTTTCTCCTCATTCCCTTGGTCACTACCCTAATTCAGGTTCTTAATGCTATTTTCCGCAGAGTTGGTTGTAGTAGTTTCCTAAATTAACTTTTTGGTTTTTCCTATACCAAAGCCACACTAATCTTACTAGGGTCCAGCTTTGATCACCTCATGCATTGTCACAGGTTTCCAATGGCTTCAGAGTAGTAGTTTAGACACGGTAGCATGCTGCTTACCTTGTTCCATATTTATTTCCCCAAAGATTCTTCTATATACCCTGCATTCAGCCTCCCTGAACTTCATTCTATCTCACTCCTGGTTTCTTCTCACCTCCATGACTTTGCTGGCACTGTTTTAACACCTGAAATACCTTTCTTTGTTCAGTTCATTTATCTACAAGACTATGCTAAGAAGCCACTCATCCATGAAATCTTCCCCACTATTGCTCATCTTTTTTTTGAAGTGATTTTTTCTGACTTTGTACTCCCATAGAAACTTATCTGTATTATTTTAGTGGCATCCAATACTTTGTATGTATTAGGATTATTTACATTAACCCTCGACGTCTTAACTTCTCCAGAAGACGGTAAGATCTTTGAGTTCAGGATGCATATTTAATTATCTTCCCATCTTCCTTATTACATATGGTTCTTTGTACTTAGGACTTAACAATAAATATTTAGTGAAATAACGTGTGTAATTGCACAAGGAAAGCATCAACAAGAAATAAGACATCAGTACCAATGAAAGGTTAGTGGATGATGTGATCCTGAATGCATGAAATGAAACCAGAAGGATGTGTCACCGACATAGAGCCACAGTGAGTGGTCACTGGACACTGGAGAGGCCTTGCTCGCTTGAGGAAGAGATGAGAATAAGAGGCACTGGATATCTGGGGAGGAGACCCTGAAGCTCACCGGGAGGAGTGGCTAGAACCAAAAGGTGATAAGTGATCTTCGTAACAAAATGCTAGAAATCTTTGAAACAGGCACAAGGACAGATTGAAAGAAAAGAAGTGTTGAAGGTAGTGATTATAAAGTTTTATAATTAAGGCATGAATAAGAATGAACAAGGAGGTAGCAACAAAGAAAATGGCTGGACTTGGGGACCAACGGTGAGTTGACATGTGTGGATATTGGTGTGGTGTGGGAAGAGAGGAATCGAAGGTAGGCAGAGTTGCATCCAATGGCTAGGCTGACCTTGGGGGAAAGCCTTGGAGACTCAAGATGCTTTTGTACCATTAATATGAGAAATGTTCAGCAACAGCTCTGGTCTGGGGATGGAAGTTGCCTGAGAACTGGAGAAGGGCTCAGGGAAGACGTTCATCTCTGTGGAAGGGGTGACAGCTCTTGTGGACTTCCTAGAGGTCTCTTCTAGATGTGACAGCAGTGGATATTCATTTCAAATGGGAAATACTGATACTTTACACAATTTGGCTAGGTTGTACTTATAATTCTATCTGGGTCACAGCAGAATTTTCTTCCTACTGCAATTATATGATTTTAAACCTAAGAGTAATTCAACATGGAGAATGAGGCATCAGGAGCGCCTGGATTTTTTTTCTAGGCTTTTAAATGCTTTACTGAACAAGTCTAATTGCTCAATTTCTCTGCCAGAAACTCATCACCGGTTAAATGAATTCAGCAGTATTCACTTCAAAGTGATATTGTGAGTTTAATTAATGAATGTCTTATTTATAAATTCTTACAAAGAAGTGTTTTACTTCAAACCTTCATGATGAAACCAAATTGAACTTGAGTCTTTTTGTGTCAATGACTTTTCAAAGAAACAGTCTCTTTTTCTCCCTGTGGAGAAATCAGTGAAAACATGGTTGGGATTTATCTAAACAAAAGAATAGGGCATTTTCATCATTCCACACTGAAATGGAATTTTTCTTGGAAAGGAGGTGCTTTTCTATTCAGTGTTCAATTTCTACTTGATTTTACCTTCTCCCACTGCCTGTCAATTATCTAGGACTAGGGAACACTTAGATTTAAGTGGTGAGCAGAGTTTATCCAGGGAGACAGAATCAGGGCAAAGTTGCATATTACATTCATCTTTAAATTTCTGTTCCCTTGACTGTCTGTGGCCTGTAACTATAGTTACATGGTCAAATATTGTTTTTTCATATCTACCTCTCTTGGGGTATATGGGTAAATGCCAAAGAATAAAATAGCTGGAATAGTACTTTTGAGAAATCTCTCCACATTTTTAAAACCCACTCATTGTATGGGAGAGACGACAAATCTATGTGGAAACCTTGTTTGGGTCCCATACACAAATAACTGCACAGTTCTCTGTGGTGTTGGCCATCTCCTGTTTATTTATTCATTTATTTTATTGTTTGTTTGTTTCAGGGTGAAACAAGGTTATATAAACCACAAGCACCATTCTATTGGAGTCAAGATTATAGCAAAGAAAGAAAAGGTTGATGAACATCAAGGTCAGTGGTTGTGGAAAACATAAAGGGTGCTGAGCTCTAAAAATTGGAGCTTGGAGCCAGGTGTGGTGGCACACACCTGTAATCCCAGTATTTGGGAAGCTGAAACAGGAGGATCACAGGTTCGAGGCCAGTCTCAGCAACTTAGTGAGACCCCAGCAATGTAGCAAAACCCTGTTTCAAAAATGAAAATAAAATAAAATAGGGTTGGGGGTGTAGCTCAAAGGTAGAATGTCCCTGGGTTTAATCCCCAGTATCTCTCTCTCTCTCTCTCTCTCTCTCTCTCTCACACACACACACACACACACACACACACACACACACATGAGCGTGGCTTTGTCAAAGTTGTGAAGCCAGTAAAGATTGCTTGCAACGTCCCCTCCCTTTCCTTTCCCCACACACCTCACTCCTCTGCTCCACGCAGCGTCCATTCTCTACATGGCTCTCTGGATCTTTGTGTACTTAGGTTTCAATGGGACCTAAAGTTCCATTTCTAAATAACTGGTTGATGCTTGAGAGATGTGTGGGGTACCTATGACTTAGGACTATGTAGAGAGGACTGTGGGCCTCCTCATATAGGTAAAAAAAGGAGAAATAGCTCTGGCCCAGGGAGGATGGTGTTGGCCGTGGGAAGAGATCTTTATTGGGAATGGGGGGAAGAGTGACTTTAAGACAGTAAAATTTTAGGCACTTGTGTACTCTAGTTAAAGAGCTGCATTTGAACCCTTTAAATCTTAGGTTGGAGAGAGTTACCTATCCTACTTCCTCTGCAGGCACAGAAAAATAAATTATTACAGCTGGCAGAAAAGTATTGCTTCATTGTAAAACCAAAGGCCCTGTACCCTACCCACAAATACGACAGTTGATTTTCAGGATTAAACCAAGTATTTTCTGAGATTTGAAATCAACTTGATGTTTTCACATCTAGTTTTCAGCTGGAATAAGATACCAAAGTGCCAGAATTCTCATAAGAAAAGCACATTTTGTAAATATCCCACCCAATTCTGTAGACTCAAGAGGTCTGGATGGCCATTATTATAAGTCCTGCTAACCTTCATGAAAGCATCTACAATTTTGACTTCTTATCCTGATGGGATTATAACTTCCTTTGATTTTCTAACTCTAGAACTTTTTAGAAGAATAATAGAGTGGAAAATGCTTTAAAATCTTACTGTTTACATTCCATGAACTTATTCTGTGTGAAACTCATTGGCCCATCTTGTAAGGGAAAAAATTGTTTTGGCAGAGGATATATATGGCTATATCATTATCACACTGTGAAGAATCATGGATTAAGAAAAGCTGAAAAGAAAATAAGAAAAAATAAATTTATGTATTTATCTCGCAGGGCAAATAAATATTGGATTTTTCACAGGAGGCCTATAAAGCATTTTATAAGCAATAAATTCTTAATCTCCTAGGAAAACAGCATGCTATGTTGTAATAGGAATCAGAGAGCAGATTTTCCTCTAAGTAGCAGTGAAAGTTGGGTACATGTGGCAAGCCCTGTTGGTTGTACACCTGAAAGCCATTCTTCCATGCTTACAATTCCCTCATTAATCAACCCTTCCTCCAGTTGACAAACCTCCACTTCCAGGGAGGCAAGCTTGCACCTCATTCACAGGGATTAGATCATAATTGGTCCGAGCCAGTCACAGGACACTTATCTCCTTTTTCAATGAGTGGGGTAGTAGTGACATGTGATCTGTTTGGACCAATGAGATGAGAAGGGAAGTCATCTGGGGCCTCTCTTGAAAATTTTTCTTTGGACTTTAAAAAAGAATACAAGAGCCAGGTGTGGTGCTGCATGCCTATAATCCCAGTACTTGGGAGGCTGAGACAGGAGGATCACAGGTTCGAGGCCAGCCTCAGCAACTTAGTGAGGTCCTTCACAACTTAGTGAGACCCTGTTTCAAAATAAAACATAAAATAATAGGGCTGGGAGTATAGCTCAGAGGTAGAACACTCCTGAGTTCAATCCCCAGTACCACACACACACAAAAAAAGCCAAAAAGCAAAGAGACACCATGAATCTCTTGATATATTGAAATATGAAGTATATAATCAGTGGCTATGAAATATTCTTAACAAAAGCATAAACCTTGAATCTGTTTGTGAGCACTCTCTCATGAACACAATAAAATCCAGATTGTGGGACATTATATACTGGACAACTGGCCTGGACTCTCCAAGAGGAATTCCAGAAAGGGAATATGTTATATTTGAACAAAATACATCAGAGGGTTATGGTAGATTCTATAATTCAAAACTAGAACAGATTCTATCTGTCTGAGCAATCCTTACACTCCAATGTTTTAGTCTGCCTCTCCCCATGAAAATGAAGGAAATGATAAGGATCAGACATTGGCATTGATGTTGCTTTTTTAATATTTGGGAACTGCAGAATGCAGAGTTTTACTTTCCTGGGTTTCATTCGGTGCTCCTACTGTGCTCTATTCACCCAACTTCTGTGGATGTGTTTTTGTCATCAAACTGTAGCTTCGTGAGAGCAGGACAGAGCTTTCTTTATCCCTGCATTTCTGGCTGTTAGGGGAATGAATCAACAGTTTATTTTACAGAATTACTTTAACATGCTCAATTTTCTGATTGCAGACAGGCAATTTTTTTTAAAAAACTTACTGGATACCTAATATATGTCAGGCAGTGTGCTAGGAATTGAAGGTAAAATGTCAATGAAAAACAGACAGTATGCTCCCAGGCCATTCTTGCTGTGGAACGCCTGGTTACCAGCCACATACCATAGTCCACGTCCACGGCATAGCCTTGCGTTTTGCCAGGAAACCTATGTGGCCATAGACTTACCTTAAACAGCCACACATCACATAACTTATGTATCAAAATAAATAAATGTGCTGTGTCTATATATGCAACTTGAAGGATGAGCATTTGTTTGACATTACCCCTTCCATCTTTAGACTTGGGACATTTGATGCTATAAACCACAGAGGAAAGTTTAGCGAATCAAAGAGGAAGGACAAGAGAATGTGTCCTTTCAAAGAATCATATCCGACTCCCAACTGGAGCACTGTCACTTCAGACAGGATGACTTTGTAATGGTGTGAATTTGCAGCCATTCTTATAGTTTTGCTTCTTCTCCACGCTATTGTAGAAAGGACAGCAGAGATACGCCCATGTCCTCAGTGATGGGAACGAATGCCAGGGGCCTACACATCTACTCTTTTCTCCTTTCTTTCTCTTTTATTTTCTGTTCCTTCCAATAATCTTTTATAAAATGTCTTCAACAACATCGTAGGAGGTTTCTAGTAGATCCATATACTTGTGCTTTCAAAACAACATTTTATTTCCCTGACTCAGAGGCAGAGTGAAAAAAAAAAAAACAATCTCACACCAAACAAACCCCTACACATTCAAAATGATCCATAAGGAAAACCCGCACTGGAAATGGTATTGCCATATAATTATCCTGTTTACAATCTCTCGTACGTCTTTTCTCATAGAAAAATGCAGGTTTGGAAACAAAGCAGGAGAAAGAAGCCAGAAAAGCCTGGCAAGGGTCTGACCACCGCCCGCTCAGGAATGGCCGCAGAGGGAGAGAAATGTGTTTGCAATTAGGACTGCCCAGAGCAGGTCTGATTACATCTGCGCACGGCCAAGCTGACAAGATTTCCAGAGTGAACTTGTCATGCGGGCCTAAGTGGATAAAAGGCAACATAGGCTGGAGTCATTACAAGGAAAGGGATGTCCTTCCCCTAGGCTTCCACCCTTGTGTTGCCCCTTTCGGGATCACTCTTGCCTCTTGAATGAAGAGGGACAAATCACCCTCATTTCAGGCCCTCTCATGTTATAGTTCACAAGGTTTTTACGCATTTTTCAGCAATGGGCAAAAAGGGGGAATAAAATGAGTGTTATGAAGTGGTTTCCATGCTGGTTGTAATTTGCAGAATGACAGTGGATGTGTAAGACCCCGAAACAGTCAAAGGCCTGTCATCCCACCTCTCTGTTTCAAGGAGTAGCATCCAGCTCTAGCCATCCACCATCAACTCTTTCCAATCCCACTTTGGTCTGGGAGAACAATTAGCCTAGTCCACTCTGGAGGACAAAGCAAACTGTTCTCTGTAAAGAATTGAAAGCTGTGAAAGTTTCCCTTGCAACAATTTCTAATACAAAAATGCTCCACCAAACCTGTTGCCACTCCCTCAATTAAGGAACAAAAACATAAAACAAAACTTTGAGTCTCTTATAGTACCTGGATTTTCCTGTTGGATTCTGATTTCACCATGAAACACATTTCACATGTGTTTCGTTCCATACAAATTAGTTCTCTATTCTTTCTCAGGTGGAAGAGACAGACTGACAGCCATTCAGAATTTACCTCCTCCGCCCATTTCCCTGAGCATCCCTTTGCTCATACTTCTCAGATGACTCTGTATCATTACTTTTAAGACCTGTTTAACAAATTACTATAAGTTGGAATAATACTGCTTTGTATGACATCTTTGCTTTGAGGCCCTAAAGGTGTTCATAATAATCTCTCTCTCTCTCTCTCTCTCTCTCTCTCTCTCTCACACACACACACACACACACACACACACACACTCCCCTGCTACTAACACCACTGTACAAAGATGAAGGAACCAAGAGAGCACTTTTTGAAGGTCAACACTTCTCTAATACTCTTCTTTTTTTATTGCCGATTTATCAGCTCTGGTTCTTTACTGAGCAGAACTTATTTTAGCTATCTACGTTGTGTTTCTACATATAACCTTTTTCTGCATATGTTTTGTCAGTCAGAAGATCATTTTTCTAAGTGATGCCATTTGTTGTACGGTGCTCAGGAATATAGAAAACAAACTAGGATTCTTAAGAATAAGGAGGCACTATTTATAATTATTATGTGACAGTAGCTGTAAATTGGTACTGACTTTTTTCTTAAATGACTTGTCTGAATTTATGGATTTGTGGTCAGCAGGGCTCTCAGCATTGCAAAGCTTGTTTTGCATAGCCGTGGCCTCTCCCTCCATTCTTTATCTAACATGGGTTGTCTAGAACCATTGCCCAAGCCTGCTAGATGGCCATGGTAAGGAGGGCTTTGGGTCTGGGAGCTGAGCCTCTGTATTTGCGTGGAGCACCCTCATGGTTTCCATAATTGCCCAAAGAAGGTGTCCTGGACAGTCTCAAATAACTACTGAGAAGGTGCTCTTAGTGAGCCTTGTTACATTAACACCAGAAAAGGGGGCATTCACAGGCAGAGGTACAGCATGAGCCTTTTGTAAGCCATCACTGGTCCTTTTATGGGTCCTTTTCCAGGAGTCTACCTTGGAAAGGAAGACCATGTTTCTCAGCTGTGAACTAATAGAGGCTGCTGACTTTCCAACTGGTTATTTGAGGCCTTTAATTTCTGGTGACCTACTCTTAGGTAGTCAGTCCTGTGGGACTCTGCCTGCCATGCTGGCCAACTGGCTCAAATGACATGGCTTTCTTTCTCTGTGGAAAATTGGTCTCTGTCTCCCCCTCCCCCACTTTTTTTTCAGTACTGGGGATTGAACCCAGGGGCATTCTACCTCCGAGCTACACCCCCAGCCCTATTTTTTATCCTTTATTTTGAAACCGGGTCTCATGAAGTTGTGGAGGGCCTCACTAAGTAGCTGAGGCTGGCCGCGAACCCGGATCCTCCGTCTCAGCCTCCCAAGTACTGGGATTACAAGCATGCGCCACCACACCTGGCTTCTGTCCCCCTTTTAATTTGACTTGTCCACACAAACCCTCTTCCTCTACAGCCAAATGTGATAATTTCATTCTTAAGTACATTCGATATTCCCCTCATGTTAATTTTGTTTGGTTCAGATTAAAACTTTTTCTAGAAGTTATAATTTAAATATCGTGGGCTTAAAACTTGTTTTCTCTGGGAATGAGATCATTAGGGATCTATCTTTTTTGACTCCTTGGATCATAAATAGAAACCTTTTGTGTCAAGATTTTGTGCCTATTACTTAGCCCCTTTTCACATTTTCTCAAATGGGCTGACCTTATATTTTGATTTTGGTGGACACATTTTGCTGATGGAGTAAGAATTCTCACTTGTCTGGCTGAAGGACAGGGGATTAGTGTGCCCCTCTATCCTTCCTGAGTGCTTTTACAGCGGTGCCAGTAATAGATGAAGAATGCTGCCTCTAACTGCCTCTCACTGACAATTTTCAGGGACTGATTAAATATTTGCATGATGTGGCTATAGTCTTGAATAATGGTTGGGAGATCAAGGAAGAGCAACCCTGCCTTCTCCCTTCCTTTCTGTGGCTGGTGAAAAGACATTCAGCATTAAGCTCAGTAACACTGTAATACAAAGATACAGCATCTTTCCTCTAATGACTCATTACTCTCTATTTTAAAATATAAGGACATTTATATGAAATGATAATGTCACTGTGTGCCTAGGCTTTTCATATTATCGCCTCCTTTCCCTTGCTGTGTAGCCATGCATTATTTCTGTGGGAAATTCACAAATCAAAATGTTACCAACTTGAATCGTCAGGGGAAGCTCTGGATATTTGATTCTGCTCTTGTGGCAGTGGTGAAGAAGGCAGAACGAGGTTTTCTGGAATGCCAGTGAACTGTGGTGCATGGTGGAGTGGGGGCATCTGACTCTCTTTGATGTGATGCACCATTGCTTCTTGTAGTGACACACCATTTAGCTGACATTTCTGGAGAATGGAGTGTTCTCTATTTAGAGACACGTTTTCCAGATAACTGGAGCTAACTGCTTGATGCCAGCACTTTTACACTTTAAGAGTGTGGATGAAAGTCTTTCCAAAATATACAACAATTTCTTGCCTTCTTCAGTAGAGCGGAGAAAGTACAAGGCATGTTTACTTTTTTGGTCCAGGGAGATCTAGTACTGCTGCCAATCCTAGTGGAGGAGGGAGGTTTGTGTTGTAAGTTTGTGTTACTTATAATTTATATCCTACTTACTCCTGAAGGGGCCTTGAATAAAAACAGAATCAGATTGCACACAGTGGGCGAGGTGAAGCTCTCTGATAAGTGTCTAGGGTGCAGATATATAGATATATTTTTTATTGAGGCTAGATGCACATACTTTCAATATCAGGCAGCAAAAGGGACATCTTGTTTTGAAAATCAAAGAAGTTGTTTTATATATTTTCCCTCAGAGTTCTATCTTGCATCTGCACGGAGGTGGCCTGAGAGGGGAGTTGGCCACTGCAGCTATGAAACCATCTCCAGCTCGTTCCGTTTGGATCACAGCGTCAGCCAACCCCAACACCCTCTCCATAACAAGGTCACATTCCCAAAATTCTCTGACTCTGGTCACTGAGTCTGTCCTCTCTTAACCCTCTGCCTCCCTCCTTCACCTTCCTCTGTCTCCAAAGCCCTAACTGCCTCTACAATGCCCAACCTCTTTCTCCTACATCCTCCTATACCTTCTCTGTCCTGTTCCACTTTTGGTAAACACCTCTACTTCCTCAATCCTTTTTTCTACCCAGAAGCTGTATAATGAAATTCATCCTTGCTACTAATAAATAGGAGGACTAGAGACAAGCCATTTGAAAAGAATTTATTTAGTGGTTTAGGAGCATAGGTAGTTGGAATTAGTGAAGTTAATGGGTCAGAATACATAGGAGAAAGAAAAGTATTCGTGGTGTTAATGGCTTTTTATTTGTTTCTTTTGGCAAGAAAAAAATCAGTTGTTGATTACTATAATTATTTGAAAGAATATGAGCTTCATGGGTATGTATAAATATAAAAGCACTTGGCCATGACCACTATTATCAGAAACTATGTCAACCCCAAAAATAACAACCAAATGGAAGACAGAGATTCATCTAAAGGGAGCTGAAGCAAAAAAGGGGAACTGTTGGTTCACAGCTGAGCAACCTTTGGTCTGGATTTTATAATTGTGTTGGTTTGGTGCCCTTCATGTGGACCACTGTTCTCTTTGTTTTAGAGTGACCCTAAAATTAAGTTTTCTAGTTAGATTATGACTACTTAATTCTTATTACTGAGAACAACAACTTTCTTGAATTGTTTTATACATAAAGCCATATATACTTATGGGAAAACTATTTAGTGTGCCTCAAATTTTGTGTCAAGAAGATTTTCAAGCTCATGTGTATAACTTCAGGAAATTTCACCAGGATTGTGAAGACTTTTAGGGGTCCATATCAACTTGCTCTTGGGTACACTTTCTTTTTGTGAGAATAGCAGGGAAGCAGCATCCAGCTCAGGGCTGGGTTCTGAATAACAAAAATACTTTATAGAAAAAACAAAGTATTATTCCTCAGGTAGAGATTCATGCTACATAAGATACTATATAGTTGATACCATACTCAATCTCTACCATGGCTAGTTGAAAGTGAGGAATTAGCCGGGCATGGTGGCTCACGCTTGTAATCCCAGTACTTGGGAGGCTGAGACCAGAGGATCGGGGTTCGCGGCCAGCCTCAGCTACCTAGTGAGGCCCTCTGCAACTGAGTGAGACCCTGTTTCAAAATAAAGAATAAAAAATAGGGCTGGGGGTGTAGCTTGGAGGTAAAATGCCCCTGGATTCAATCCCTGGTACCGAAAAAAAATAAAGAATAAAAAATCGGGCTGGGGGTGGAGCTTGGAGGTAGAATGCCCCTGGGTTCAATCCCCAGTACTGCAAAGAAAAAAAAAAGAAAGAAAGAAAGTGAGGAATTCTACAAATTGGTGTGTGTATGGGGGAGAAAATTTGATATTAGGAAGAGTAGCAGGAGGAGGTCACTGTGGGCTGAGTGTGTCTCCCCAAGATTCATATGTTGAAATCCTAATCCCAGTGTGATAGTATTAGGAGATGAAATCTTTGGAAGGTAACTAGGTAATGAAGGTGTAGCGCTCATGAATGGGATTAGTGCCCTTATAAAAAGGACCTCAGAGAGTCCTCTTTCTGCCATGTGAGGATATGGCAAGAAGTTGGCAGTTTGCAATCCCAAATATAGCTCTTGCTGGGTGGGGTGGCACTCATCTGTAATCCAAGTACTTGGGAGGCTGAGATAGGTGGATCACAGGTTTGAGGCTAGTGTGTGGTAACTTAGCTAGACCCTGTTTCCAAATAAAAAATAAAATAGGAATGAGGGTGTAGCTCAGAGCTAGACTGTCCTTGGGTTCAATCCCTAGTATCCCCTCCCCCCCAAAAAGACAGGCCTCATTACCATGCTGCACCTGCTCTCAGACCTCCAGCCTTCAGAACTGTGAGAAATAAATTCCTGTTGTTTACAAAACGCCCAGTCTATGGTATTTTCTTATTGTAGTCCACCCTGACTGATACAGAGGCAAATCCCTACATTTTAGTATTTCTAAGAATCATTAGATCAATTCATTCAAAAAATATGACACTCCCCGATGATGATTTTATATCTTTAATGCTGCCCATGTATCACTGGGGTGAAGTCTTTTTAAACCAGGTTATCATTTTACTAATTTAATAGGTATTGGTGCTATGATTAATTGATGAATACAAACAGTATTAATTGAGTATTGTGTTGTATATTAATCAGGGCTCACAAAGATGAAAACAAATAGAACATGTTCTCAAGATGCCTATAGTTTAGCAAGCAGGTATGCGGCCAAACATTAAAGCTTGCTAAGACAATTGCTATGAGTGGTGTTTGCAATACCCTAAGTAACTTACCTTTTCTCTCCAAATTTCAAACTATTTGAGAAGTAGATAAAACAGGTCAGATAGGAATAAAAAAAAATTGGCTTTCTTGCCAGTAATGGCTTAGAGAATGCAGCTTGGGTCTCAGGCCAATAGGCTCCACTTCCTCCTGAGTGTACCTCGGCTGCTAATGGGCAGAGCAGCTGTTCTGGCTCGTTCATTCAAGGCAGCAGAAGCAAAAAGGAGAATGTGGGTTATTTGTGGGCAGCCAGATCCAGAGAGAGTCAAAGAGGATGGAGCTCTAGCCATGGACCTGTCTAACCACTCATATAAGTGGCTCCTCTTCCTGGGGGGGGTGTCTGAAAGGGATTGGAAGCAGTCCTCTAGTAGCATTCCCTCCTGGGTTTGAGGTTTTTCCTCTGAGTTGGAAAGCTCTTCTATGGGCAGTATGCACAGGGTGCTCTATTTATCAAGGGGGGAGGGAGGGGCAGAGAAGCAGGTGGGCGGCAAATGCAGAGGAAGAATTCTTCTGTGTTTTCCTGTTGGATGTTCACAGGCCTTGGGGAAGAAGTTGTAGGGTGAGATGGGTACTCAATCTATTCTCCAAGTTGGAACCTATATAAAGGCTAGGCCTTGGTTGTATGGCAAATAGGAGACTTCTATAGCCTTAATTTGTAGGAATTTTAAAAATTATTCCATGTAACCTCAGTCCTTGCTTATCTGCTTGGAAAGCATTCAAACAGAAAGCACAAATGGGGAATATAGGAGGTTTATTTAGAGAAGCGAAGGCACCATCTGAGAAAGGCCCAGAAGAGAGGGGAAAGGGTCACACTCCAGGGGAAAGCCTCTGGAATGGGCCCTTCCCAGCAATGGAAAAGCGGCCTGGGGCCATGGGGTTAAGAGCAGGTCTGGAGCAGTTCATTTCCAGGTATGGAAGGTGGCCTGGGGCAATGGTGACACTCCAGAGAGGGGGTCTGGGAGGCCCATTTCTGGGAAAGGAGAACAGCATGGAGTCTCCCACCTGTGGGTTTTATATTCCTTCTGGACACGTTCTCTATATGTATTACATTGGGGCTGATTGATTGCCTTTTGTACATCTCACTTTAGTGTGAAGTGCCAAGTTCGTGATCCCACCAAAGACCACCAGGGAGCCGATTCCGAAGCAAAACATACGAGGGTCTTTTATTCAAGCTCGAGCTTGGGCTCCTACTGTGCACCAACGCAGTGGTCACAGGGAGAAGCCCCTTGCTCTCCAAGAACAAAGCTTTTATCTCCCAAGGAGGCAGCCCACCCCACCTTTACATTGATAGGTTAGTTTAAAACATAAGTTTGTTGGCGTTCCCTGGTTGGTTTAACTTTCACGCCTTAGGTAGGGGTCATCATTAGGGAAACCTTAACCTTATATGGTGACCTCTTAGCCGGTTGGTTGGGCCCACAGTACCTTTTTCAGGATGGGCAGGGGCCTGCTGACTCTGTCCAGGATGGGCGGCGGGGGGGGGCCTGCTGACTCTGGTCAGAGTAGCCTCGCCCAGCCCAAATTATCTGGAGTTCTAAACCCAGGTGTGTTTGACACCGATTGGCTGTTTCTAGGGGTTGCTAGGGACAAGATCAGATTAGCATACTTGATGGTTTCTACAGGGTATGGGGCAATCAGGCCAAAGGAACTTAACTTCTAGAAAACAGATACTTAGGCCTGCCTATCCTACTTAAAGCTTTAACTAAAGCCTGTCATGGCTTCACTTTGGTTCTTCAAGTGACCCTGTGCTGACCTAAGTAACCTTGCAATGGAGTGGTCAAAGTTAGTAAGGTTCTGCAGGTAAACTTGTGGTTCATTCTAGCCGACCCCATCTGCTAATGTCTAGTTAGCTTAGCTACCTAACAAATCTATGTCCTCAAATAGAGAAAGCATGCATTCTATTATTATACCAACAACTATAGTAACTAATCATTCGTTTATGCACACACAGTGTGACACCCAGCTCCCTTGTGGGGAACTTACATGATCCTTTTGTGATAACTGTGTAAGGGGTTTTATTCTAAAGAATGGAATCTTTGATATGTAATTTTAGGTTGAAATGGAGTAATTTATCTGCAAAAGACTTTTGCTTTTGCATATATGATAGCTGCTGCTCCAAAATAAGTAACAGATGTATAGGGCTCCACCGAAACATAAATATGTAGGAGGCAGAACCCAAGGACTTGCTCATGCTAGGCAGGCGCTCTACCAATGAGCTACATCCTCAGCCCCAGGAGGCATGCTTTACATATGAAAAGTTGCCATTATAAGAGATGTGTCAGGAATTTAGCCTTTTATGTCGGTCTAGTTTTATTTAGTCATGAGAGCAGAATGTAGTAGAGAAGCCCGTGATGAACATCTCAGTTCAAGTTTGGAAGGCTGTGGTCCAGATTATCTTTTGGAAAATGCCAAATGTGAACTCTGAGCAATGCAGGCTAGAGATGAATGATGATCGTGGAATATTCAGTAAAAGTCCTGCCCCAGTGCCAGTCTCTCTATTCATTGACCATTCAAGTTGCTTAGGTGTTGCAAGTATGGGCTGCCTTTAGTGCTAAAGTGTCCAGTGTATAATCAGAACCAATCACGAACTAGGTGATTGGTAATAACAAACATCATTAGTATTAGAATCAGTCCTCAAAACAGACTAACCTTAGAATTAGGATTATTAAAGCTGTTTAGTACAAACCTATTCAAAATTCTAGAAATAACACTTTCAAATCCTTTGTTTTATAAAACTTTCTTTTTCTTTCCTTCCTTCCTTTCCTCTTTTCTTTCTTCCTTCCTTCTCTGTCTCCCTCTCTCCCTCTCTCCCTCCATCTCTGCCTTCCCTCCCTCCCTCCCTCCCTTCCTTCCTTCCTTCCTTCCTTCCTCCCTCCCTCCCTCCCTCCCTCCCTTCCTTCCTTCCCTCCCTCCCTCCTTTCTTTCTTTGATTGAACATAGGAGCATTCTACCTCCTGACTACACCCCCAGATCTTTTTATTTTTTTATTTTGAAACAGGGTCTCACTAAGTTGCAGAAGGTCTTGCAAAGTTGCTGAAGATGAACTCGGACCCACAATCCTCCTGTCTTAGCCTCCCAAGTACTGGGATTACAGGAGTGCACCACTGTGCTCAGCAATTCCCCCCCCCTTCTTTTATTTTATTTTATTCTTATGGTGCTGGGAATGGAATCCAAGGCCTCATGCATAGTAGGTAACTACTCCACCACTGAGAAACCTCCCCCCTCACCCCCAGCCCCAAGCTAAGTTTTTTCAGTTTGCCTCTTCCAAAATTGTGTAGTGTGTTGGTAAGTCCTCTTTTGAACACAAGCATATTTAAGGAATATGAAAGCGTCATTATATTTTATTAAAACAACTGTTCAATTTACACAAATGTACACTCGAATTGATATTTTTCAAAATGAATCAAGAAAGCACAATTTTTGGAAGGAGTCAGCAAATCTTTATTTGCTCAAAATACCTGTAACAGACATTTTACTTCCTCATTAAAATGTTTCTCTCTTCGGGCCTGTTTAGTGAAAAGATCCACTATATTACCTGCCCTGAAAGACCAAACCATAAATAAGTAAATTAGAATTTCTTTCTTGTTTAAGTGGAAAAAAACATCCGTGTCACCTCCACTGAAAATCACCTGGAAAAGTTTGAGATGTTGTAGTTGGAGAATTAATTGTGCAGTGACTTTTTACTAAATTTTCAGACAGTTGCACCTTCTACTGTGCTTCAGTTTAGCAGTCATGTTGCTCAGATGATAAGGATTAATTTTCTGTGACCTATTTTCTTTCACCTTTATATGACCTTCAAGCTTCCCCCCCCCCCGCTTTTTTTGTCTGACTTACACCTTGTGGGTCCATGAGTAACTTTAAAGCAATTTTCTGTCTGATACCAGGTTTTATTGTATGGCTATTCATTCAACTACATAAAATACCATTTGCTTATAAACATTCCCCCTGAAATAGGGGCAAGAGGAGTCATTAAATTTTTTCTTTAGCAGGGAAATGTTGGGAGAAGGAAAAAATGTGTATTCTTTGCACGCAGCGGCATAGTTTCTGTTGGCTATTTATAATTCACTTTTCTCCCCTTGCACTTGAGGTAAAAGTCAGTTTTAAAAATAGAGGCTATAACTTTTAAAACTGAAATCAATAGTCAGAAATCCCTGCAAATAAATTAGGGCAGACACTTCATTGCTTCTTTTTCTCATTTTCTCGACATGGCCATTTTTATTTTTTAATAAGTGCTCCAGGATACTTTTCACAAGTCTTTCATTCTTTCAAAGCTTATTATTTTTAACACTAGAAGCACGTCCACATTATATGTAATGCTAACACACAGAGAATCTATACATGGTTTATATGAATGAATCCTAAGAACAGATTCAAAGGTAACTTTAAATTAAATGATAACATACATTCAAATTTACTAGGTTGTATGTTAGTATGTTGGAAAATGGAGCACTTATAAATACTGAAAATAACACAAAGCTGTAGCCAGACTCCGTTTGGGATGTGTATAATCAGAACAGTCTGTAGCTGTCTGTGGCTAATGGGATGTTTCTCCCAGCTTTGTCACCATGGCAAATACTTTATAATACACAAACATTTGTAGCGCTAAAAATCCACCCACTCTTGTTGAAAGATGGCCAGGTTTTGTAAAATTGCATCCCAGCTTGCTCGCCCCTGCTGATTTCTAAGATAAGTTCTTTCTGTTTGCCATTCATGTGCTTAACAAAGGACCAAAGGGAAAATATATATATTTAATATACATAATTATATATATGTATATAGTAAACATATATTGCACTTTCAGAGTTGAAGTACCTTGCAAAGAAGTACCTGTCAGTAGATTTTTGTGATGGCCAAGTTTGGGGTGGGATGAGTCTGTTTTGCAGGGGCGGGTCTGTAATCCCCCCACAAAGCCCATCATTTTCCCCAAATTAACATACAATTGAAGTTAAAAAGGCACATTTCCAGGACAAACACAATTTCAGGGAAAGTCCCCTAGTCCCCTCAGCCTTCAGATTGCTGCCCCTAAGCCCCTATGGACGGTTTTGGGTACATGTCCTTGTAATGAATGCCACCAGGGCCAGTATTCCATGGAAACTTCCTGTTTAGCCTCTGAAGCAGGGCTAGAAGCACCCTGGACACTCGCAAAGAACACACAGCCTCCCTTTCGGACCCTCCTCCACCCCAACCAAGATAGCAAAGTCTAACATACTCCAACTCATTCCCTTACTTAACAGGAGGGGAAAGCAAGCCCTGGTAACTAACACTCTCTCACAGAGCCAAGTGGCAGAGCCAAAAAAAATGCAGAATACATGTGACTGGGGAAAAAATGTAGGCAAAACAGTCTTTCCCACAAGTGGGTGGAAGAGGACGAGTCACAGTTTCAAAAGCATAACATAGGTGTATAGTGCCAGGAAGGGCCAGTCTAAATATTTACATGCAGTTGTGATATGTGAGGAACAGCTCAACAGAATGCGGGGGGGGGGGGGGGGGGGGGGGAGAAGGCAAATGTTGCTGGAAGCTCTAGGCACAACACCGGGCTTGCTGGCGGGCTTGCTGGAGACCTGTTTTGAGTTTTACAAGCCTGTTTACTGTGCCTGTTAGCCCAGCATCATCCTGCTTCATCATATGGTCTGTCTCAGAATCTCCCAGCATTGGGCAGGAAGGCAGGGACCAGGGCACCAATACATCACAATTATGAATGCCTCCTCCATGAGAGAAACCCTCATAACAATTGCTTATTTTAATGATTATTAACTTACAACAAAACCATGGACATATATTTTTTACAATCCAGGCTTAGTAGAATCAAAAGATGCCCTGAGATGTGATAGTTCCAAGTAACAATCGTTTGCTTCATTTCTACTTAGAAAAACATTTGGATGCTAATTCAGAGTTTGCATACTCAGTCAGTGCTACTGCTTAATACATGGGGTGCATAAAAACATCAACTAACCTTACAATCAGGTTTTCTCTGTATAAAATGCTACATGTAGAACACCAATCCCAAATGGTTTTGACTGGCAGCAGCAACAGGAAATTTAACAAAAGAAAAAAAAAAGGAAATTTCCTTGCTTGATTTCACACTTAATGTGTAATTTTATACTAATAGTCATTAGCCATAATGAAGGCTTCTTGGGAGACAAAATACAAGTTTATTTATTTTCAATAAAAGATAAAACAGGAAGGAAATCTTAGCAAATAGTATTATTTTTGCTGTGAATTTAAATATTTATGTTATTGCCTCATGCAAAACATCTATGTTCTTGATATTTCTAATAAATTAAATACCACAGATACCCAAACTAGATTCTATGCAAGCAACACCTGGTGATTTAAGTTGCCCTTTTTAACAGCAATTTTAGCGACTCTCAAACACCGATAGAAATACTGCCTCCTGTTTTGTTTAAAGTTCATTTCCTGTCTCCAGGATATTCGTTGACCTTTCAAAGTTGGCCATTTTGTTTTTTTCCTTTTTCCAGTGAGTTTCATTCCTGTTCTCATTGACTTCATTCCATTCCTGATCTCTCCCCACACACACACAACAAAATTAAGTGCAGCCCCAAATAGGATGAACCCCAATTTGTTTCACAGCTCTTCTTACCTCCCTTCCTTATATATTCAATAGTTTGTCATGAATCAGCTCCCCAAACTGCAATCTCCACAAATACCTGCATTCACATACACAACGAAATTTGAAATCTCCTTATACTTGTACTAGAAACTTCTTGGTAACCCTTAATTATATCAGTTTAATTCAATATCAGTCAGTTCCTGGAAGCAATATTTGTTCCTAAGGATATTTTTCTGTCTATCATGTTTTTATTAAAATCCACAATAGGCTCAATTTTATCTTTTCCTTAGATAAGTGCATTAAAGAAGAATAATGCAAATAAAAGGGATATATTTATGGGACATGTCCTGGGATCATGCGTTGAGTGACTATAAATAAGCCAGATATGATCCTGTTTCACCTCAAGTGCTGAAGAGGACGGAGCATTCTTATCTGTGTGATGAGATAATTTGCAATCTTCTCTTTTTCCTTAGGGCAACTAAGTGCATGTGTCAGCTTGTTTGTGCTTCTAGAAACGTCTTTAATATTTCCCTGAACTCCACTACAACATTTCCAGTGAAAAATGGCTCTGCAGTTGGTTTCATCATGCTAATTGAAATGAATTATTATTCCATGCAGAAAAAGCCTTCTTCTCTTCTAAATTAGACTTTGCAGATATCTCTGATTTACCTGCAATTGGATTACAAGAGCAAAATAATGCTTCAGAATTATCTAGTTAGAAAAGGAATATTCATCTTAGCAAAAATGAAGTGAACAACAAAACGGAAGCCCTAAGAAAACAGTCTGAGTTCATTTCTATATTTAGAGAAATCAACTAGGTGTTAATTCGAAGCAACTGTGATTTGATTCATAGTTTTAGTACTTTGTGACATTACATTAAGATACACCCCTCACTCATTCTGCATTCATGAGCCTCTGGCCAAGGAATGTGCTTTTCCTTCTCTATATTTTTCTTGTGATTTGTATGACTGAGAAAAATGAGGCCCTGCAGTTCTGTGGTTTGCCTAGTGCTATTGCTCTATCATAATGCTGAACAAGTTAAATGCATGAAATTTCCTTCTGGATTCCTGAGTCTGAATTAAGGGCTAAAGCTCATGGACATTTCCAAGCCTTGACCTTCTTCCAGGCTCACTGAGATCCAAGTTATTTCCCTAGTGCTCCAAAGCTCCCTCTTCCCCAACATCTCCTTCCAGTCTTCTTGAGCCCTCTGTTTAGACTACATTTCCACAGACTCTAAAACACACACATAAACAAAACCAAAACTCAGGATGGGGTCCGCTTTGAAAAGTTGGAAGTGTCTAAGACAAATCCTTAAAACTATTCTTTAAAAAAAGTTAATTGATGCATAATAATTGTACATATTTATGGGGTACAATGTGATATTTGTATACATGTATACAGCGTGTAATGATCAGATAAGAGTAATTGATATATCTACCACCTCAAGCAGTTACATTTTTTTGACACATTTTGATGGCCAGTGGACACTTGTGAGTGTTCCCTCACACACACACACACACACACACACACACTGATACTGGGAATTGAACCCAGAGGCATTTTACCTCTGAGCTATACCCCCAGCCCTCTCCTCTTTTTCCTTCCTTCCTTCCTTCCTTCCTTCCTTCCTTCCTTCCTTCCTTCCTTCCTTCCTTTCTCAGAGACAAAGAGAGGTTTATTTAGGAAAGTGGGGGATATATGTTCAAGGGAGAATGCAGACTGTCTCAAGAGGGAGAAAGTGCCCTCCTGCCCTTTTCCTATTTTCTGTTTTGAAACAAGATCTTGCGAGGTTGCTGAAAGCCTCGTTAAGGTGCTGAGTCAGGCTTGAACCTGCGACCCTCAGTGTGTGCGACCACACCAGCTGTGAGTGTTCCTTCTTTATTCCGCCCATGTGGGCTACATGCTCACACTCTGACGCACTGTGCCGCTGCGTCATCCTTTGCCCACAGGCCTTTGGAGGCCCTCTTCCCTTTTTCTCCACGTTCTACTTGTACCAACACCACCTTCGCATCCCAGTTGAAGCTGGATGCAATCCTCAGAGCATACTCAGATTTCACCAGCAATACGTGCACTCACTAGTGTGTATGGACCTATGCAATTTCATCGCATGTGTAAACACATGTCACCACCAACACAATCAAGGCAACTATTGAAATAAAATTAGTCTAGATAATATCATAGGATATTATCATAAGATAATATCATAAGATAAAACAATTATCCATGAGACTTCCTAGCTTTACATCCATTTATATCCATATAACACATGTATTACACATATCTGTATAAATATAATGTATAAATATAAAATTTGGTTTTTGCTCTGGGTCATGAGCCACACATTTCAAAAGCCATTCTTTTAGATCCTTGCTACCCCAAGTATTGTCTGTGAGCTGACAGCATTGGTCTCACTGGGAGTCTGTCAGAGAGGCAGAATTTCAGGTCCCCCCTCAAGCTAGCTGAATCAGTGTTTTAAAACAAGATCCTGAGCTGGTTTTCGTGCCCATCACAGTCTGAGAGGCAGAAGTGGACAGCTTCATTGGAGCCGCAAGAGGGTGAAAGACAGTCTCCACATTTCACTGAGAGTTGGGAATGAGGGTAATGATCTGTCACCTCTGGAAAATTTGACCGGCGACCTGGAATTTCTGGCATTTTCCTTGCCTGCTTTAATAAGAGTCAGGGCCACAGTCTGTAGGTCAGGCTGCTGCGGAAATGACGAGAGGCTTCCCACCAGCACATTCTTTATTCTTTCAGGATTTTGTAGTTTTTTTTTACAAGAAACCAGGGTGGAAAAAAAAAATCAAATCGTGGTCCTTTTTAGTTTCCATAAAATGGTGATTGATAAGACTCTGTTTCAAAATAAAAAATAAAATAAGGCTGGGGGTGTAGTTCAGAAGTAGAATGCCCCTGGGTTCAATCCCCAGTACTGCAAAATAAATAAATAAATAAATAAATAAATAAATAAATAAGGTGGTTAACAGCTGACTGTCTCCTGCACAACCCCATACCAAATGTTATTTCCATTTCTTTTTTTGAAGCAGGTTAAGGAAAGACTACATATGGAAGGACGGGTGAGAGCCCTGCTTGGCCTTGCTCATTAAGATTAGAATTCAGTTCCTGAGGTGCTCTTATTCTGTGTGCCTCATCATTTTTATGACATTAATAAAATTATTGAATTTTTTGTGGCATCTATGCTTCCATCTCAAAAATAACACCACACATGAGAGCATATCTGAGTGAGTAGGGCTTTCCACGATCCTGAGCCTGGTCTTTTTGCAGGGCGAAAGCCAGGAAGGGATGGAGAAACTTGAAAGGGAAGGAAGGCTTTGGAATGGCAGTGATCTAGCGCAGATTCATTCCACCAACTTCTAGCTGCTGTTCTCCAAGTAAGGCTAATTAACGTAATTAACACATTTCAGGCAAAATAACCCACCCGAATATTAACAAAATGTCTTTCAAAAGAAAAACACAAAATGTGGTTCCATTATTGTATTTCTGCTTGAGAAGGCAATATTATGAAGGAATGTGAAATCCTTTAATTAGACACAATTTAAAAGCCAGACAGAAAATTGAGATGCTGAGAATTCTACCTAGAGAAGCAATATTTATCCTCCAGAGCACCAGACAATGTGCCACACACAGACAGATGTTTTGCAGTGAATTAAGATTATCTTATCATCCTGAATATTGCTCTGTTATAACCACATTAAGATACACTTTGAGCACAAGTTATGGCATCATAATGAGATTAAAAGTGTACCTGGGTAGATGCCTCAGGCTAGATTTAAAGAAGAAATTTAGATTTTTTATTATTCTAGGTGTTTTCTTACATGCATTTAAATTTTACAGATGGTAAGGAAAGCAGGTGCTAAGAGGAACATTAGCTGAGACTGGACACTGAGGGACAGGTAGAAAAATTAGAATAGAGCATTGCCATATCTCTGCACCTATCTCGTGGGTTATTGAAAAGATCACTGGTCTGGGGATCATCAACTTTAAAGCATAAGAGATGGCATAAGGAACAAGGAAGTTTAGGATTTTGAGATCTTGCAGAGTGCTAAGCCACTCAGCACCCTCTAGACCACCTGCCCCTCAATCCATCCAGCATTCACACCCCCATTTCCGCCCATTGACGAACTTAATCTCCTATCCTGCAAAGACCTACCCCCTTAAACCTTTAATGCCTGGTCCCACAATTAGTGATTCAAAAGACCTCCTATAGCCTTGTTAATTATAAAATAAACATCTTGAAGAATGTCTACCTCGACCTCCCCCCAGTTCCTCTCCTATCTTCCCCAAGACACAGGGAGCACCACTTACCTGGGAGGTATTTAAACCCTGACTCTTGGTCCCATCCCACACTTTAAATGGATGTCTTCAATAAAATGGCTTTAGGGCTTTATACCTTTAACTGCTGGAAGAATTAACTAATTTCCAACTAGTCTCAAATAAGGGTTTAATGTCCTTAAAAAAGTAAATGTGGGCCTTAATTCTATTCTCACCTGTGTCAACTGTGGTTTTCTTTTACAGCAGATTTCCTCATGTTTTTCTCATCTATATCCGTCCCCATCTCCCAAACCTACAAACTACACCTACAAATGAAGATGGAGTTTATGAGATCTGACTTGACTTAAAAACATCACACAATAAGACATCACTATGATACCACTTCTGGTAGTTGCTGTTAGTTTGGTAGTTAATCTGGAGAGAAAAATATTTTAGGTCTCTAACTTTTCCTAATAGATGGCAGCTTGTGAGACACTCTTTAAAAGCTGTCAGGATTTACTGTATATTTTGTTCAAGACCCCATGCAGGGTCTCACTAGGTTGCTGAGTCTCACTACTTGCTGAGTCTGTCCTTGAACTTGAGATCCTCCCGTCTCAGCCTCCCAAGTACTAGGATTGCAGGCGTGCACCACCACACCTGGTTATTACTCTTTTATAATGGTGAAACCTTAACTCAAATCCAAGGACAACTGATTATACTAGATTTTTACAGCCCATTTTAAGAACTAGAGATGATTCCCCAAGGTAATCATGTGTAACCCAAAGAGTTCATAAGTAAGTCTTATGTAATGGGACTCAATTCTGGGGGCTCAGAAAAATGATACCCTAAAACATGGTGCTTTGGCACATGGAGAACTTTGAACTGAAGGACATTAGGAGGCCTCAACAGCAGTCTCTCTCTGACCTACTCCTGGCCTCCTTTTTTCCTGCTCCCTTTCTCTCCCAAGGCCTCAATATGACCTCATAGAAACTAGAATTCCTCCTTCCCAATGGATCATAAACTAAAAACCCTCTCCCCCCAAAACCAGCCATCAAACCTAGAAATGATTCTTACTTTCCCCTGCCTCTCTGTGTAAGAGCTGGCCATGAAGAAATTCTCTGGCCTACCTTGTGTGATAGTAGATCATACAGCCCTCCTTCCAGAAGGAAGCCACCCCATACCACAGAACTGCCACACAGAGAGGCCAAGAGAAATCCTAACAGACAGGCTTGCTGGATTTCCCCAGGTCATCATTTGGTCACGCCATTTTTGTCAGACCAAGCTCCATTCTTCATTGAGTCCAAGCATAAGAGTCGACGGTTTCCCCTGGGTCTTTAGGTCTTCATTCTGAAGGCTCCCGTTTCTCATACCACTTTGATTAAATACATTTGTGATGCTTTTCTCTTGTTAACTTGTTTTTGTTATGAGTGTCTGCTGTGACCCTTAAGAGGGGTGAGAGAAGGTATCATACTTTTCACCCCTACACAATGTACTTACTGTGTGATTTATGAACTGGCAAAAAAAAAAAAAGAGAGAAAATCTGATTTGTATTACCCAGAGTGAGCCAAGAAAACAAAAATCACTGTTTTGAGCAGTATTGGAGGTTGGAGAAAAATAAATGTTAAAACATTAAGATATTTCCCATCTTCCCATACTAAAAATACCTACTTATTACTACAACTTTGGCCAAGACAGGACAAAGGGGTATCAGGAGGGACAAAGATGGAGAAAGTAGTAAAGTAAGAATGTGGACACAGATGGTGAGAGAAGAGGAGATTTTTTTTTTTTTTGTACTGGGGATTGAACCCAGGGGCATTCTACCTCCAAGCTACACCCCCAGTCCTATTTTATTTTTTATTTTGAAACAGGGTCTAAGTTGCAGAGGGCCTCACAAAGTTGCTGAGGCTGGCCATGAACCTGTAATCCTCCTGTCTCAGCCTCCCAATACTGGGATTAGAGGCGTGTGCCACCACACCAGGCTCAAGATTTTTAATCTTAAAAAGCAAAAACCATAGTATGTGTCCAAAAGAGAGAAAGAATACAGTGTTTTCTTTTCCTCGCTGTACCCGATGATGCTCCCCAGCCCAGTGTGCAACCCACCCAGGGAAGCATGGAACATCTGTGGGGAAAGAGAAGCCAGTGGTAGGAAACTTGAGGTTAGAAACAACTATTCTGGTTTTCTGATACATCCTTTTGACAAAAAAGCTAAAGTTGGGAAGAATATTATTTTTTTGTGTGTGTGTAACTGGGGATTGAACCCAGAGGTGCTCTACCTCCAAGCAACACCCCCAGCCCTTTTTGTTTTTGAAACGGTTTCAACAGGGTTGCTGTGGCTCTCTTCAAACCTAAAATCCTCCTGTCTCAGCCTCCAAAGTACTGGGATTACAGGCATGTGCCACAATGCCTAGCTAGAATACGTTTTTCTTAAAAATAACTGATATTCATTGTAAGGGTAATTTATTTTGCTTACTTGCCAACAGTTTCTACTTGGAAATGTGATCAAAATGCATTTTACTATAGGCCTTAAAATCTTTGTAAAGTATTTCAAAACCAAGCATATTGAAAAGTAGAGAAAGTAATATAATGGACACCAACATCAATCTGTAAATATGAAAAAAGTTAGCACTTTTCCATATTTGCTTCAGAGTATGTTCCTTTAAGAAAAAAAAAAAGATTAGCTAATGTTCCACCCCTCACCTACCCCTTTTCCCCACAGCTCAAGATAAACACTAAAGCTAGGCATGGTGGAGCATGCATATAATCCCAGTACTTGGGAGGCTGAGACAGGAGGATCACAGGTTCAAGGCCAACCTCAGCAACTCAGTGAGACCCTGTTTCAAACTAAAACTAAAAAAGCTGGGGGTGTAGCTTAGAGGTAGAATTCCCCTGGGTTCAATCTTCAGTACTGCGAACAAAACAAAACCCCACAAGGTAGACAGTATACTAAAGTTGCTGTGTGTAGTAGACACTGTGATACCCAGTCCACATGTGACAACCCATCCAGATGGCCCTTCAGGAATGAAGGACTCATTCTCCCAGATGCTGAGGGTGCTGTGGAAGACCACTCCGCTCTCAGCCCTCTCTGGGGAGAGATGGATGGGGATGTAGGCAGCTCATGTAGTGTTGCAGGAGGTTGAGCTCAAAGAGATGACGACCTGGAGACCATGTTGGAAAGGAGAGTTTTTTTTATTTCCACCAGTGTGACTCAGGGGACTAGAGTCCAAAGTCTGAGCCCCAAACTGGAGTCAGCATACAGATTATATAGCCTCCGGGCGATAGGGCAGGTCTTGATTGGCTCGACAGGTGTGGAAGCCTGGGTTAGGTTTCAGTTTTCTTTTCCTGAGCCTGATTTCCTCTAACTGCTCCCACGTGGCACACACATTTGGTGGGGAAACTGATTAAGGGACAAGAGTTCTAGATGAAGAAAGTTTTGGCACCATCTTAAGCTCCTGCCTTGATAGGGTCTCAAAGGCTATGGTAAGATGCTTGGATTTTTTTTTCTCATTCTTTTAGTCATGTCCTATTGTTTTTGCTAAAGGAGTTGGTTTAGTTGTGGAACTCACTTGAAGTTTGCACAAGGTTCCTAGGGATTTCTGAGGCAGAGCGAGGGTTGCAATCCACTGCTTGGTACAGCGGTTGACAGAACCAGGGGGCAAAGCTGTCTGAGGGAAGTAGCTTCAGAATCCTAGTCCCAGCATCACCGAGAAGAATAAAGAAGGATGGGTTCGAATTGAGGAACAGTGGTTAAATAAATAAATGGTACAACATCTTTCCAGATATAGATAAGATTATGTGTGAGTGAAAAATACAAATTCCAAGACATGATGCAGAAGATCTAGAATTGGAGCAAGAGTACCACACTGGAGAAACCAGGTTCCTCTGGGGAAGTGAAGGATCTAAGAAACTTGCTAAAATTTTTACTGATGAGAGAGTTATATAGCCATGAAGGGAACAGATTTGGAGTTAACACTATAGCTTTGAATGTCAGCCTCACCAATTTACTCTCCTGAGATCTTGGACATTATTTTATCTCTCTGTCCCCTATTTTCCTATCTGTAAATGGAATGAACAAGAGAAACAACTTCACTGGGCTGTGGTGAGACTCCATTGAGGCACAAAGTGTAAAGCCTTCAGTGTAGTTCACAGCATCCAGAAAGCCCTGGTTGGGTGCCAGAAGGGTCAGGCTCAGAATGCAAAACAACCAACTGAGGTGTACACCTTTCTGCTCCCTGTATGAGGACAACTCTGCTTCTACCTAGTTGGAAAAAAAATAACCCATGGGTGGAATTCTTGGTTGGGGCAAAAAAGATTGATGTCATGGGTGGGGAAAGGTATCTTGGAAGCAGGTGGTGTATTAGTTGGCTTTGGTTGAAGACAGTGCTGGACACACTGCGGGGGGGTGGGCAGCACACTGAGAGGGGATTCAGAAGACTGTTCCCAGAGTATTTGAACTAGCTCTCCTCTGTCTGAAATGCTCTTCCGTAAAATTATCCCATAGCTGCCTCCTCACCATTCAGGTCCTAGTCCTAAGACTACCCAATCATGAAGACTTCCCTAACTTTGTTTCATGCCATCCCTTACTCTACCCTGTTACTCTCTAGCACTTTTTCATTCTCCTTGTGGAATTTCTCATTAACTGCTATTATTGTATATATGTATGTATGTATGGGTTTATTGTATGCCTCACTACACTAGGTTGCAAATTCCTTGGAAACTGTCCAGATTGGTGTCTGGTACACAGTTGGCACTCAATAAAAATGTTGAACTAGGAGACCTCAGTGCCTTTAGGAAGGTAAGGGAGGTGCGGAGTGGTGTGCGGAGTGACTCAATGGGCATGCTAGCGAGGGACAGCCACACATTCTGTCTCCTTCGTACACACATGTAGCACTGGGTATTGGTGGCAGAGGGCCGAACTGGCTCCCCAGGTGGTTGTGATGTCACTCAAGACAGTCACTAAGTACTCAGTGTCCTATTCTGTCACCAAGTAAGTATAACTTCCCCTTTTGATAGGATGATGGTCTTCCTGCTGCCAGGGCCTTCATTTTAATCTCTTAATGGCCTTACAATAGCAGTACAGGCTGAGCCAGGGTCGATGATGAGCTTAGGGGTCACCTGGTTCTGCTAACTCACTCTAACCATTTGGTACCCCAGTACACTCTGAAGCCTTCCTAGAAGTCCCTCAATCCAGGATCTTTCTATCCTTGGTCCTGGGCTAGTAAACAGAAATCAATGGGTTAGCTTCTCCTGGAAGAGGAGGTGAATGGTGATGTTTTCCATATCATTGGATATGATGCTACAAGGCATGTCTCCAAAGGGGGACAAGGAATATGGGATAATCTCTAGTGAGGGGTCAACACCAGGGCCACCCTTGGGCCACATGTTCAGGCTTAGTCAAACATTTATTTATTTATTCAACTGGCACTTCAATAGGACCATGTGACTAATACTACACTAAGTGCTAGGCACTCAACAGGAATATCACTACATATACTTCCCCAAGCTGGGGCTAGTATAGGACAAGAAACATAAGACCTCTGCATCAAAGATCAACCCTTTATTATTTACTCAGCATCTTGGCCCTGAGCCTTAGTCCTCCCAAGGCATTTCACTGATACCACCCTGCACATGTACTGGGATTGCCCTGTGGGAGAGTAGATGTACAGAGCTGTTTCCCTACATTATTTCAAAGGTATCTGCACATATAATTCTGGGACCCAAGTGTAGCTTCCTTCTCCATTTGAGAGACTCAGTGTTTTTAAGAACACTTTGTCTACTCTGAGCTTACAGTGGTCAAGTCACCTTGACACTCTGCACCAAAGTTAGTCCCTTCTCTTTGGCTGCCACTTTGGAAAAAATCTTACAAACTCCCCTTTTCACAGAAAAAAGTAACTAAAGTTTGGGATATAAGATGGAAAATAGACCTTCCTCTTTTCTACTGGGTAGACACGATTATCATGATACTTCTGGTAAATGATATCAAACACCACCTGCTCCATGAGCACATTAGCATTTTAAGTATATTTTCTGTTGTAGAAGAATATTAAGCCTGATATATGAGGCAGAGATTCATGTTTCAGTTATCTATAGACCCTTTAGGTAGTCAATAATTGTAATCATGAAGAAGAAAAACTTTATACTTAAAAAATCATATCCCATAAAATTAGATGAGCAAAAGGATGAAATCTCACTCACAGAACCTTCTAGAAACTGATAAAAAGCTAAATCACAAAGTATTTCGATAAGAATATCAAATAGAACAGTAATTTCATTACTTCCATTTAGGATAAATGGAATGAGGCCATTTTCAGCTTGAGGAGAATGAATATGGGGTGTCTGATTGCAGGGAAACTACATACCACTTGGGAAAATGAATTAGGAAAAGCAGTTTTAAAAATAATTATCTTTGACTTTCAAAAGATTCCAATCCTCACTGTTTGCTTCATGTGGAGTAGGTATGGTTATATGCTACTCAATGTAGATAGAAAATTGTGTTAATGGGGGGGGAAACCCTTAAAAATAGAGGTAGCAAAGTGAATGTATCCCTTGACATCTCAGTTATTCCACAGACCATACCTGTTATAAATATTCCAGATCCATCATGGCAATTTCCCAGCAGAGAGGGGTGTGCACTGGCTAGTAGTCTGAGAGTACTCCAAGCACAAGATGAAGCATCACCCCCAAACGGTGGTACCTATTTGTAGGTTAGCTTAGGTAGGATTAGAGACATCTAGTTTGATGAAGTTACAAAGAGTGTATCAAGGATCTCAAGACATAAGAAAAGTCCTAGAGAGTATGCATATTGGATCCTGGAAACAGCCTTGCCTACCAAGGATGCTGACATTAAACAAGGCTTTGCTCTTAACTAAGCTATTGGAAGAATGGAGGAGATGAAACTCTATGGCTGTCTATATTCATTACTTGTCAGAGGTGAAAGGGACTAGGAATTAGGAAAATTGACTAAAGAGATAAGTGATCATTATTTATGGTTTTTACCAAGATCTGCTGACACTTCACAGTTGATTACTTTGGCCTGATGAGCTGAAATTTTAGTAATAAATAATCACTCTCAGTAAATAATGAAAGGAGATCATTTCATTTACTGTTTGAAAGGCAAAATATACCTGGAACTTAGAGACAGTGTATTGCCCTGAAGAGACATACAGATTCACCTCTCTGGTGCCTTTGCTTATATTCCAGGGTAATGAAGGGAAGGTAGAGAATTGCCTTCTCCTCCCTCCCCATAGACAATCTGTTTACATTTCAAAATAGAGGTCTCCCTCTCCCTCTCTGTAGGAGAAGATGAGCACATGTGCCAGCAGCCTATAAAAGCTCTGTGTTTCATAATTTGAGGGCTCCTCTCCCACTGGGCAATCCTAGTGCATGTGCAGGGTAACATCATTGAATTGTCTTGGGAGAATTAAGGCTCAGGGCTAAGATGCTGAGTGAATAATAAAGGACTAAACTCTGATTCAGAGATTTGTGTTTCTTGTTAAAAACATGTATATATGTATGTGTAAATGTCATGTATTATGCACACACGTACACATTACTCAAATAGGGCATCACCATCAGCTCTTGGACTGGGAAGAAGAATAATTCTCAAAGATACAGTGCCTCGTGAGTTGAAATAAGCAGATGGCTTATTCCCTGCTATGATGGTTAATTTCATATGTCAACTTGACTGCACTGCACCATAGGTGGCCAGATATTTGGTTTAACATTATTCTGAGTGTGACTGTGATGGTGTTTTTTTAGACGAATTTAACATCTGAATTGGTAGACTCAGTAAAGCAGATTACCCTCTCTAATGTGGGTGACCTTCATCCAATTAGTTGAAGTCTTGAAAAGAATAAAAAGGTTGACACTTCGTAACTACCTCAAGTAGAAAGTTTTTTTTTTTTTTTGGTCTGACTGCCTTCAAACTCGGATATGTGCTTTTTATCCTGCCTGTGGACTTAAACTAAAACATCAGCTCTCCAGGTCTCTAGCTTGACAACCACCCTGAAGATCTTGAGACTCGCTGGCCTCCATAATTGCATGAGTAAATTCTTCTCTCTTTAAATATATATGTAGAAAGAATTTATGATAAGGAATACATAGACACACACCTATTGCTTCTGTTTTGCTGGGGAACCATGACTAATATACTTGCCTTGAAATAAAAGAAATAAAGTCAACAGCAGGATTGCTTTCTTTAAAAGTATAATGTCCCAGTCTCCACAGACATTTAGGGATTAAAGAACACATACAGATACTAAAATCCTCAAAGAAATTGTCTGTTCCCTTAAATCTGTCCACATTTCTGTGAATAGTACTTCATCATGAGTATCTAAACCATCCAGGTAAATTCTTTTGGATCATGATACAGTTCACTCCAGAATTCAATGCTAGAGTTGAAAAAAATAAAGTGTATATGAATGTTTTAACAAAGTGAAATCACAAAGACAAGAGTGTTGCTTCCACTTAGAATCTAAAAAAATAAACAAGAAGTTTTTCTTCCATCCTAATGACAACAACAAAAAGCCTTAAAAATCTGAGTAATCTACAAAATCATCACTTTTCTTGACATATGAATTATTTCACCCTTTGCAAAGCATCGGAGGAAGAGGTAATTGCCACAGAGGTGAGGAAGAAGAAAGTGACTAAAATTTGCATGAATTCCTAAAGCCAAGTGTGAGCTGCTATACCACTCTAAGATACCTAGAAAGCTGGGCATGGTGGTGTACACCTGTACTTGGGAGGCTGAGACAGGAGGATCACATGTTTGAGGCCAGCCTCAGAGACTTAGTGAGACCCTATTTCCAAATAAAAAATAAAATAGGGCCAGGAGTGTAGCCTGGAGATAGAATGCCCCTTGGTTTAACCCCTAGTACTAAATAAATAAATAGATAAATAATAAGATAAATGAAATACCTAGAAGCTCCAGACACAATACACATGGAGCTACACTCAGTTTCTGGCTTGTCTCCAAGGACCTCCTGCAGGAACTCATGAGAAGACTAGGGAGGAGAGAGCCTGGAGAGGGCCCTTTTCAGTGGCATAGGTTTACAGGTGTGACCAGTTACCATTGGGAGAGAAAGTACAACATAGTCATAGTCCATTCTGCTTGTACCTTTCTTTCATGTGAAGCAAAAGCCTTGAGCCACTGGGATCAGGCAGCAAAAACCCTTACCTCCAAAGACAATGTGGATTGTGACTCTTTGGAACTGTTTCTGAGAGGAAATTGGAAGAGCCAGAATGTGGCTAGAAAGGAGAATGGTAGAGACTGCGCTCAGGAGATTTTGGAGGGCAAAGACGACTCCATAGGAAAATGGAGTAGAGACCATGTGTGTTACACTTTGGCAAAGAACTTATTGGCATTTTGCCCATGTCCTGAAACTTTGTGTGAGACTGAATTTAAAGATGATGGACTGATTAATAAACTGGTGGAGAAAATCTCAAAACAGCAAAATATCCAAACTGCATTGTGGATATTGATGTCTACATTCAGCGAATTCTACACTGAATTTCAGGAGCAGAAAGTAAAGCAGAGAGACTTTATAGATTTGCAGTTTGGCCAGAAAGGCATGTGTAAAGCTGCAGCCCAGAGAGATGGTGCTAAGAAAGAAAGATGGCTGAAGGGAGGTTGAATGTTGTGCCTAGGAACAAAGAAAGAATTGTGGTTGGGGTAGTTCAAGCCCAAGTGTGGAACCATGGAAATAAAGCCTCAGAGGCTTGATTGGCTAAGATTGGCAAGGACCTGTTGGTAGCCAGGATTAAGATAAACCCAGCCGTGGTCAGAACTGAGACAGGCCCAGCGGCTGTGATTGAGAAGACCCGAGGGGCAATGATTAGAGAGGGTATGATGACCTTTTCTGTTGGCCGTCCATCTTGGTGCTCACATGATACTGGCTTTGCTGAAAAAAGGGGTCATGGAGGCTTCCTCCCAGAATTCAAAGGAAGGCCTGGAAAGCCAGGCAACGTGTGGCGGGATCAGAATCCCTGCAAGCAGGCCCAACTGGAGCAGTTTGTGAAAGGGTGAGGGTGAAGCCAAGGCTGCCAGAAAAACCCTTGAGATTTAGAAATGCCAGAAACATGGAATGACCATGAGGAAAGGCTGCTAGCTGCAATCCATGGAGCCAGGCTGGAAGAGCCAGTACACTGCCTATTGCAATCAGCCAGGCCGCAGGGGTGGCGCTGACAACGCCCCTGGAGGTCTCATCTCACTGCCATGTGTCCCGAATGCCAGAAACAATGTGACTGAGTCATGAGGGTTGTAATTCTAACAGATAAAGTACAATGGGTTTATCTGAGTGGTGGCCTAGGCTGGTAGGGTGTGGCTGGAGAAGGCAGGTCCCTGGGGGTGCGGACTTGGGGATTATATATGATTCCTCCTCCCCAGATCCCTTTCTTGCTTCTGGACTCCACGCTGTGAGGAGCACAGCCAGTGTGCGCTCAATCTCTCTCTGCTTCCCCCTGCTGCCTTGCCCTGAAATCTGGGGTCCCTGGCTGCACATGCACTGAATCCCAATATCTCTGAAGAAAACCGTGAGCTAATAAATCTTCCTTCCTCTAAGTTACATGGTCAAATCTTTTAGATTATAACTGTGGAAATGCTGACAAAGACAGCCTCTGTGGGAAAGATAGAAATAAAGTCCATCTGCTTCTAAGAGTACAGTAGGGTACTCTTTCCAACCTGCGTAGCCAGGTAAAGGAACACTGCTTCTGGGGAAAAGGTAGAAGAAAATGTTTCTTGCTTCTGATAGACTGAAAGAAGAAAACACTAAAACCTTTCTTGGACCTAGGATTTTGAACCAAGCACATTAGAAGGCGTCTCCTCCTGGGGAGGGAGCTGGGAACTTCCTGCCTCCCAAGACATACCACATATACAAGGCAGAATCTGGCTACATGCGGTGGGGTGCAGGAGAAGGAGGAGCACTGACAAGACTCAGCACCCCAAATCCAGGCTGACTGACTGGCCTTAATGCAGAGGCCAGACCAGAAGAGCCTAAAATTCCCCTCACTGACCCCACAGTGAAGCTAAAACTGAGTAATAAGCAGCAACAGTCCACTGGGGAGGTAGGGACGTGCAGAGGAGTCCTCTTCTTGGGGCACACATGGAAAGACCACTGAAAGCTAAGGGCTGAGCAGGAACACTGAGGCAACCCTCCACCTGAGGCCTCACACTAAGTCCAAGACAGCAGCAGTCTGTTGGAGGAGGTGTTTGAAACTGTGGTAAACTGAGCATCCTGGGTCACAATAAAGCCCAAATGAGCCCACTATTCATTGATTGGCCTAATGCTTACATTAAAAGTCTGACAGAGGATGAAAAGTAGACATTTTAAGATGTACATATTATTTAACACAGTCTCTACTGTCCTTTAGCACAGTGTCCAGCATTCAGTCAACAATTACAAGACCCATAAAAATGTAACCAAAAAAGAACTATTGTCAAAAGATAAAGAAATCAGCAAAATAATAGAGATAGCCCTGATGTTGAATTTATTTATTAGACATAAACTTCAAGATGACTAAATTTAATATTAAAAAATCCAGAGGAGAAAGTGGACAATTTACATAAACAGATGAAAAACTTCAGCAGAGATTAAACTACGAAAAATGTTAAGTGAAAATGTTAAAAATAGAAACATACCAGAGATGAAGTATTCTTTTAATGAGTTTAAAAGCAGACTAAACATAACTATGGAAAGTATCATTGAAGTTGAAGATAGGTCAATAGATAATATCCAAAATGAAACACATAGAGATAAAAGAGTGAAAAACAATAGTTGAGAGCATCCAAGAGTTCAAGAGTAACACCAAATGGTCTAACACACATGCATTGTGAGTTCCAAAAAAAGGAAGAGAACCAGCCAATAGATGCACTTAAAATGATAATAATCAAGAATCTTCACCAGGTATGGTGGCAAATACCCTGTAATCCTAGTACTTGGGAGGTTGAAAGAGGAAGATCAAAGGTTCAAGGCCAGCCTCAGCAACTAACAAGGCCCTCAACAACTTGGTGAGCCCTGTTTCAAAAATATAAAAAAAATATGACTGGGGGTATAGCTCAGAAGTAGATTACCCCTGAATTTGATCCCCCAGCACTGCAAAAAAAAGAAAGAAAAGAAAAAAGAATTTTCCAAAATTAATAAAAAGCAACAAGTCATAGATCCAGGAACCCAATTACACACACACACACACACACACACACACACACACACACACACTACCTCTAGACACATCACAAACTGTTGAAAACCAAAGGTAAAGAGAAAATCTTGCAGGCAACCTGAGATAAGAGAAATTACATACAGAGGAACAAAGAATTACATCAGACTTCTTGTCCGAAACTTTGCAAGCCAGTGACAATCAAGGAACATCTTTAAAGTGCTGAAAAAAATCCCCACCAAACCAAAGTTCTATAGCCAGCAAAAATATCTTTCAAAAATGATGGTGAGATAAGAATTGTTTTCACATAAATAAAAACTGAGAAAAGCCACTGACAAGAAGTCCTGCAAGAAATTTTACAGGAAGTTAAGATGGAATAAACAATTTTACTAGACTGAAAGTTGAATCAACATAACAAAGTGAAGAATAAAAATACTTTGGATGTACATGAAGAAGTAAAGAAAGAAGTAAGGGGTCAGCTGGGTGTGGTGGTGCACACCTGTAATCCCAGCACTTGGGAGGCTGAGACAGGAGGATGGCAGGTTTGAAACCAGCCTCAGCAACTTAGTGAGGCCCTCAGCAATTTAGTGAGACCCTGTTTCAAAATAAGAAATAAAATGGGGCTGGGGGGTGTAGACCAGAGTTAGAATGCCTCTGGGTTCAGTCCCCAGTACCACATACACACATATACACACACAAAGTAATTAAAGGGTTAAAACAGTCAAGATAAAAATAATAGTAAATTTCAAAAAACCTTACTTCTTAATTTTAATCAAATTAAGAGGGTTGTCTAAGGCAATTTCTCTGGCCTTAGACAAAGAAAAATGTCAACATTTTTCTTAAAGGGCCAGAGAGTAAATATTTTAAGTTTGAGGGCCAGACGGACTCTGTTGTAGCTCCTCAACTCTGCTGTTGAAGCATGAAACCAGACAGAGGATACGTCATCCAATAAAAATTCATTTACAAAAGCAGGCTACTGGCTAACAGGCTGCAGTTTGTTAGTGTCCTGTCCAAAGAAAAAATTGTAAGAATATCCTATGTGGTTATAATTTATGTAGAAGTAAAATATATGACAAAAATAGCATGAAGGGTAGAAAGGATGTATACTGTTGTAAGGTTCTTACACCTGTACTGGAAATGGTATAATATTGTTTGAAGACAATCTATGATGAGTTAAAGATAGTATAAATGCCAGGCCACCAAAACCATTAAAAAGAAATATAGCTTATAAAACAATAATATAAATATTATATAGGGTCATAAAAATACTTGAATGCATTTTTAAAAGAGGGGGAAAAGAACACAAAGTGGATAAGACAGGTAACTGGTCAGTTTGTAGATTTAAATTCAATATCACTAATATCATAACTATAAATGGTCTAACCACCCAGTTAAAGACTGAGATTGTCAGACTAGCTAATAAAGCAAGACCCAAATCTATGCAGTGTATGGTAAAAAGATTTTAAATATAAAGACATAGGTAGGTTAAAGATAGCATGATGGGTCAAATTGTATCATTCTAATCCTAATCAGAAGAAAGCTAGAGTACATTTACCAGTGTCAGCTAATGTAGACATAGAGGCAAGGGATGTGATCAGGGAACATCACAACATGTCTTCGAGGAAAGCAGACTTATATTATAAAATGTCTGTTAAATAAAGTTCCACCACACATCCACAAAATGAAACTCCATTTCTCTAAATCCATCTATATGTTTGTAAAATCCACAGAGGCCCAACTGAAAATAGTAGTTACTACAATGGAGGGATTTGGAGTTGGTAGTGCAGGCACCGGATTTTACTGCTGAAATCCAAATAAAGTCTACAATTCAGCTGGGTGTGGTGGTGCATGCTTGTAATCCCAGTACTTAGGAGGCTGTGACAGGAGGATTGCAGGCTCAAAGCCAGCCTCTGCAACTTAGAGAGGTCAGAAACTAGTGAGACCCTGTTTACAAATAAGAAATAAAATTGGGCCAGGTATGGTGGTACACGCTTGTAATTCTAGTACTTGGGAGGCTGAGACCAGAGGATCCGGGTTCATGGCCAGCCTCAGTTACTTAGTGAGGCCCTCCGCAACTTAGTGAGACCCTGTTTCAAAAGAAAGAATAAAAAATAGGGCTGGGGTGTAGCTTGGAGGTAGAATGCCCCTGGGTTCAATCCCTAGTACTGCAAAAAAAAAAAAAAAAAGAAAAAAAATTGGGCTGGAGATGTAGCTTGGACGTAGAATGCCTCTGGGTTCAATCCCCAGTACCAAAAAAAAAAAAAAAAAAAAGGTCTACAATTCACCTTATCTATGTTGATTTCTTATTTCTGATAAATGGACTGTGGTTAGGTAAGATGTTAATATTAAAGGAAACCAGGTGAAGGGTGCATGAGAATTTTCTTACTACAAATCAAGAATTATTTCAAATTAAAACTTTTGTTAAAAATTAAACAAATACAGTTACGAGATACATATTTAATGGAACTTTTAAAAAGTGAGTTTGATATGGGAGGGTCATTACATTAGGAATTATGTTCCTAATTGTTGTAAAGCCTTTATCTACCAAAATGAGAAAACAAATTTTTGGAAAGCTTATAAATCATCAAAATTACAAAAATGATCAATGAAACATTATTTCTTTTTAAAGTTTTATTAAAATATACTTAAAATGAGAAAAATTGAGGCTATGATATTCATTTCCATGAACCATATCTTTAAACTTAAGAAAAATTCTCCTTTTTTTTCTTTTTTATATATACTAAATGACCACCTACATAATGGAGAAGCTATGGGAAGGGTTTGATGAAGTTCCTTATGTCACACTGTAGCTTAGACATGTCATTATTTAGCTAATGACGGCCACATCAAATGATAAAAATACCAGCAAAAAATTACTAGGAGAAAAAGATAACATTAATATTTGAGAACTGATAAATGGTTTGGAAATTACTGAATGGCTTTGTGAATAATTAGTGCTACATCTTGTTACTTGATTAATAGTTTTACCATAAATATAGTTGCATTTGGAAAAAAGGGGGTTATATTTTATCCGTACTATTTATATCATAACTTATGTTGTAGTACTGATTTCTTAGTATTTCAACTATAACCCTGTTTATAACCATTACCTCCATTTATTTCTAAGATGGTTGGAAATCAGAGGATTTCTAGCCCTAATTACATGACACTTTTGTCTGTCATCAGAACCTCAAGAGGCTCAATAATGATAATTGCAAAAGCGTTCTGATAAAAACATTGACTAACAATTTAAAAATAAACCAATATTAGCAATTTTAGAAAGATCAATTACCATGAAGTAAAATAGTAACTATAAGCATCAACTTTCAATTTTTGAAAATTTAGATAGAGACAAAGGAAAGGAAGCTTTTCAGTAAGCATGGCACAACGAGAAATTCTTCTGCTGTAAAAATGCACCAATAAAAGCACATTTAAAAAAAAATCAAAGCAAGAAGCATAAGCAAAATTTAATGATTTAATGTGGTAAAGCCAACTTGTTTCTCTTAATAACATTTTGTTACCAAACTCTTCAGTTCTTCTAATTTAGGCTCTGCCAAGTGTCAAGATAATAAAACAAAACAACAACAACAAAGAATTTTCTTCACAGCGAGAACAAAACTTTCATCATGCAACACGAAATGAACAGTCAAGAAAGATAAATACTGATAATAATTTATAAAACAATCATGCTGTGGTTTGCTAGTCTTTTTACATGAAAAGAAATGCTCCGAATGGTTAGAGATGTCCAAACAAGACTATCTTTTTTTTATGAAAACCTTAAGATAACAACTTTCATTTATGTAGTACCTCTATAGATCCTTAGGACAAATATTTCTATTTTTCTAATGAAGGGCAGTGACTCTGTGAGAAATGAGTAAATCACACAGGTTACACAGCTAGCACATACATAGACCTGGGTTTGAACCCAACTTGCTGTGATTCAAGGGCTCATACTCTTTCCTCTGCCCCATATTTTTAAAGTAGCTTCCCATCACAATCAGTGAGAAAGCTTTTAAAACATACCACCATTCATGCCTTACCTCAAGATTCTAGTGTGTTTGGTGGCATCTGATTTGGAAATACATTATTGAAAAGCATCAATGAGAGAGCTCATTTTGGTCAATGCAAATACCTATTTTGAGTAGAAGAGTTTTCTTCATTTGGAGCTCATGCATTCGGTTAATCAGAGAAGCTTTTTCTTGTCACTAATTATGGGTTATGGCGTGCATAACAGAAGGTTCAGTCACTGGACTCTAATGGATTCTTTGCTCTCATAATGATTAAGAGCCAATCTAACACTTGCTACAGATTTTTCATCAAAGATGGCAATGAAATCCATTAAGTCCAAGCTAGGACAGGGCTTTCTTGTGTAATGTTCAGGTCAGATTAAGAATTTGACCGTTATAAAAGCTTAGAATAGCATGTAGGCACTATTTATATAGACCTTACTCTTTGGTAGACACTGTATAAAGAATTTTAGAAATTACTTTATTTAATCCTTCCAGCATTCCTGTGAAGTCACATTACTGACTTCATTTGTGGATGAGGAACTTGGGTGCAGAGCGTCTACAGGACTCGCTCAAGCTCACAGCTGGAAGGGGAGGGGGCAGGATTTAAACCCAGGGCAGTAAGACTTGAAAGCCAGTGCTCTGAATTGTGACTTTATGTTGGCTATACGTCATAAGAGAATGATTGTCATCCCTCGCTGAAGTTTCAAACGTGAGTGCACAGTCCCACTTGGCCTAACCTAACTCCATCTAGCTGCAAGAGCTAAACTTGCCGCCTGTCTGAGAATCAGTCTGGCAGGTAAGGCCCGGAAATAAGCTGCTGACCAAGGTCACAATTCCCAGGTGAGTCTGCTGGCCTCTGCTCCCTGGACCCCAGCACCAACCCCACACAGGCCCCTAGAATGCTGAGTGAGGTCACCTACTAAGCAGGGGAGAGACAGGGCAGAAGTACCAGCATCGCTTACCACTGCAGCCCCTCACCCACCAACTTTGATATCTTGTATACCGATATCAGGTCAGGTCTCGGTGGAGGTAACTACAACCCCTAGGTCTTGTTCTTTGTGCTTCTCAGGGGCATCCAGCCTGGTCCATTTAACACTGACAAATCCAGCTAACCTGTCTCTCCCACAGATCTTCTAGAAACCCCTAGCATGCTTAGGGTTGGCAGGTAAAATACAAGATAGCCAGTTAAACTTGAATTTCACAAGAATGATTTAGTTTAAGTATATCCAAGTATTGTATGAGACATACTTATACTAAAATTATTTGTTATTGCCTTGAAATTCAGGTTTAATTGGGTGTCCTGTATTTTTATTTGCTGAACCTGACAACCCTAGCATGCTTGGTCACCAAGACCATGCAGCTGGACATCAATGTGAGAAAAGAGAGAGAAAATCCAACCCAAATGCTTGCTGTAATGGAAGACATACAATAAAGGTTCTAACAGAAAACTTTACTTCAAATTTTTTTTCTTGTTTCAGTGTCAAACTTTTATAAGCATCAGTGAAAATTGACTTAATTATCCTGCATTGATAAAACATGCCAAAATTTGTCTCTCTCCTTTATACCTTGATGACACTTAATAAAATTGCTTTACTATGCCAAAAATGCTTTTCTTGTGCTTTTTCTCTGACTGCACCTCAGAAGAGTTTTTTTCTTTCTCCCTTCCTTCCTTCCTTCCTTCCTTCCTTCCTTCCTTCCTTCCTCCCTCCCTCCCTCCCTCCCTTCCTCCCTCCCTTCCTCCCTCCTTCCCTTTTTTCCTCTTCCTTCCTTCCTTCCATACTGGGGATTGAACCCAGGGATATTCTACCTCCAAGCAACACCCCCAGACCTATTTTATTTTTCATTTGGAAACAAGGTCTCACTAAGTTGCTGACAGCCTCACTAAATTGTTGAGGCTGGATTTGAACCTGCGATCCTCCTGTCTCAGCCTCCCAAGTGCTCAGATTATAGGCATGTGCCACCATATCCAGCTACTCTTTTCTTTAAAACAAAACAAAATAAAACAAAACAAAAAACTTGATTACACCTAGAACTGCAAGGTAAAGAAGAAAAGCCCCAGCCTGGTGCAGTGGCACACACCTGTAATTCCAGTACTTGGGAGGCTAAGACAGGAGGATTGCAGGTTGGAGGCCAGCCTCCGCAACTTAGAGAGATCCTCAGCAATTTAGCCAGACTCTGCTTCAAAATAAAAAGGTCTGGGGATGCAGCTTGGAAGTAGAATGCCCCTACATTTTGGTACTGGTTCAATCCCCAGTACAAGGAGGAAGAGGAAGAGGGGGAGGCAGAGATGGAAGAGAAGAGGAGGAGGAGGATGATCATTTACAATGTCATTACTGAAGTAAAGTTTATGATAATGTTAAATAACAGTAGCAGAATTTGTTCAGAAAGGCTAAAAGATTTTCAAACATTATACTAGTTGAAGGGATAATCCTTGTTTGGATTTTATAGGTAGAAAAATGTAGGTACAGATAATTAAGATCTTTGTCAAAAGAAGAAATTTGGGAAACCAAGTGGCAGCCACAAACTCTCCACAACTTCCCAATCCCAGCAACATTTTTCATGGTGACTCAGTTTCTGAAATCATGGTCTAAGAGTTACTAAATAGTTAAAGGCACCGACAGTTAAAAACTAAGAAAAAAAAAGTCTGGTACGCTATTTTGGAAAAGTGTCAAGGCATGTCATGACTGTTTAGTCACTCATCACGTCCTCTGGGGAGGGGAAAGAGAGAAGAGCGGGTTCAGCACTTCCTCAAACCTCCAACAGTACCTGCGCTTTGCCCTCAGTGACTCGTAAAAAATAAAATTAAATCTGATCTATGTAAAGGAGCTCTGGTTATTCAGCCTGGATAAATTGTGATTTGTTTTTCCTGACACTGTATTTCTCCATCTATTACAGTGCTGCTAGTGTACACATATCCAATATGTGAGATGATTCCTAAATGTCATCCAAACATGCCCATTGGCCCCGGTGGGTTAGATGACTTTAATTAGTCTTCACACCAGCCATCTCCGAGGTCATCGAAGAATTGCTTAAACTCTGCATGTGTGGCTTTCTGCAGACAGGAAGCAACATTACAGCCAGGGCCCTGTGTGTGCACAGGTGTCTAGGTGCATCTTGAGGTGTCTAGGGCATCTTGGGAGAGCTAGTGGCCTTCATTCTGCTTGGCTAGGTGACAAGTGGCTCGAACATGCATACTGTGTTTGATTATGTGGTTGTCTCTCTATTTCTACTGTTGTACGGTATAAATGTCCCCAAGTACATAAGTGGCACACAGTGTTTCACAGTGAACTGAGCATTTTATCAGGGAGGAAATGCCCCAAATCAGCACATTTGTGAACAGATTCCATCTACTCAAGCCCTTTAATAAGGGTTTTGTGTGTGTGTGTGTGTGGTACTGGTGCAGGGAGGGGTTGCTGGTGGGGAAGTAGATCTCAGACAGTTCCCTGTGTGAGCATGTGTCTTTTCAGCAGGATCCCTGCATGAGAATTACCTTTACACTGAGTAAGTCTAGAGATTAGTCTGGAGTCTCTTTTGTGCCCTAAAATGCAGTACATTTTTTCCATCCCTAAGCCCTTTCCTGAAAATGAGTTTCTAATATTATGTCTGAATTCCTTGTTCACTGAACCTACAAGGAACTTATGGAGCAATGGAATTAAGAGATTAAGCCTCAAGCCACTTGTGCTAAGTCTTTAAATGCTGTATGAAGCACAAGTTACATAGCATCTGAGTCTACAAGTGGAGTGTGCAGACTCGATTGCTTTTAGAGAGTCCCAGAGACTCTGGTGTTGTGAGAATTCTCCTTCTTAACTTTTTTCCTGGTGTAGGCAGTAGGCAGTGGCATTCGAGCTCCTTGTGGTGCACACCATTCAATTTTCACTTCGGGCTGTGTGTATTTCAGTTGGGTATTGGCTTCATAGTCAACATTACAAGGTGACCTCATGTGATCTGGACTTGCAGATTAGGTCCTCTTTAGACATCATGTGTGGTTTCTTGAGTAATCTCATCTAACAGCTTGTTAGAACTGGAAAGCATTTAGAAATGTATGCCAGCTTCTTTTTATAGATGAGAAAAATGAGGCCTACTAAAGTTGTTGTAATACTAGGTCATGTCTAACATTTGCTAAATACTTTCTGTATGTTAGAAACAATAGAAATGTTTCTATATGTTATTTTCTTGCATTGTTTCTTGTACTCTTCCATCAGGTCTCTGAGTTATTTATTAATATTTCCTCACTGTGTGCTTTGGGGCCTCTCCAATGGGAGGACATTGGTTTAGCGTTTGTTCCCGCTCTCGTACATCAACAATCATTAGGCTGTCTATTACCTCATGCTCATCAGAAGACAAACATTGTGTTAATTCTTTCCATTTATTTATTTATGTACTTATTTATTTGTTTGTTTTTTGCAGTGCTGGGGATCTAACCCAGGGTCTTGAGTGTGCTAAGCAAGCTCGCTCCTACTGAGCTATTTCTCCAGCAATTTTTTGCTTGGAAAAGAAAAACATAAACTGAGTGTGGCAGCACATGTGTGTAATTTCAGTATTAAGGAGGCTGAGACAAGAGGTTTCCATGTTCGAGGCCAGCCAGCCTCAGCAACAGCAGGCGTTGTCTCGAAATAAAAAATAAAAAGGGCTGGGGTATAGCACAGTGGTAGAGTGCCCCTGGGTTCAATCCCTAGTAGTACACACACACACACACACACACACAAAAAAAAAACCCAGAAAAACAAAAACATAGCAACAACAAAATCTGCTCTTGACTCTACTTCCCAAACAGGCTACTGTCTCCTTTTTCATTCCTTGTTGTAGAAAAATACCAATTCTTCTCATCCAGTCAATGCCTCTTTTCTTTTTTCTTTACTCGACTCCAGCCAGATGTCTGCCCAGACTGCTCCTATTAGGTTACCAGTAACTCCATGCTATTAAATTCATTGGCCAATTCTCAGTCTTCATCTTACCTCTTCTTCCAGCACCTTTTGATTAAAAACTTCCTCTCCCTTAAACCACCATTTTCCCAGAACCACAGTCTTGGATTTCCCCATTTCTCTGGCTGTTTTTATTCCCCAGCTCCTCAGTGAGCCCCAGGGCCGAGCCTCAGTCTTCCTGGCTTTCTGTCCCCATATCCTCCTCTGCTGATCTCATCCAGACCCTCAGCGTGAAGTGATATTTATGCTCACAATCTGCTGGCCTCACTAGGTTCACTCTCCATCCTTCTCCACTCTGCTCTTGCGGAATGCACAGCAACACGCTCCTTTGATTGTCACTGGGGTTTGGCCCAGGGGAGACACCAGCAGGAGATAAGAGGATGGAAGGAGAGTCAAGATGGAGTGTTTATCCCGTTGCATTGCGCTTTTCCATTGAAGGCTGTATCTCTGGCAGGCCACCCCCTCCATACTGGGACCCTATTCAGGTCAGATGAGTGCATCCACCCTCCTTGTCTTTTCGCACTAGAGTAGTAACACCTCTGGAGTACTCTACCATTCCTTCTTTGTTTCCCTCACTCCCATAACCTCGCCTTCATAACTATTTCTCTTCTCAATTGCTCACTTTCTTACCAGGTCCTGACTGACACATGGTCTACATGCTGACAGTCCCAACTTAGTATCTCTGCCCACATCTCACTTTTTTGAACATCAAACTCCTAGATTCAGTTGCCTCCTATACATCTTTATTATGTCCAAAACTGAACTCGGTATTTTCTTCTAAGCTTATTCTGCCTGCAGCCTTCACCATCTAATTGATGAAAACTCTAGCCTTCCAATTGCTCAGACTAAACATTTTGACTCTGACTTCTTTATTTTCCTTCAACATCTCTTCTAATACATCAGGAAGTTTTGTAGGCTTTGTCTTCTAAATACATCTAGAATCCAACCAGTTCTCACCACATTTACTTCTACTACCCTGGCCCAAACCTCCAACATTTCTTCTCATTTTTTTGCAATGACCACTTGCATTATTGCTGGCATTCTTATTATTTGTCTCCTACCTTTAATTTTACCACCTATACTTTATTCCAGAACAGAGCATGTCGCTACTCTGCAAAAAACCCTTTGGTGGAGCCTACATCGCTTAGCATAAAAGTCAAAGTTCTTCCAACACTCTTCAAGACCCTACGTGAAGTTATTGCTTAATACCCCTCTGACCTTCTCCCCTCTCACTCATTGCCAGTCACAATGACTTGTTTGCTGTTCCTAGAATGTTCCAGGCATGCTCTCCCTTTTGGGATTTGGATCTAGCTGTTCTACCCCTTAGAATGCTCTTCCCTCTAAAAAGTATTTGTCTACCTCCTTCAATTTCTGCAAGTCTGTGCTCAGAAGTCCCCTTCAAAGTAAGGCCTACTTAACCATTCAGTTTAAACCTCTGTTCTGTTCCTCTCTCATTTTACCTTACTCTGCCCCATTCTTTCTTGTTCAAAGCATGCATCTTGTACTAACATGGTAGATAATTTAGTTAATGTGCTTTTTGTTTATGATTTTATTCCCCCAGACTAAAAATTCCTATAGAAAAAGATGTTTTGCAATTTCACTAATACGTTGCCAATATCTAAAATAGCACTTGTTTTATAGTACCAATTTAAAAACCTGGTTATATCAGCCTCTCACAAATTTTTTATGTGTTGTTTCATTTTTCATTCAACTGAAATATTTTTTAATTTTTTTGTGTGTCTTCTTTGACCTATGAGTTATATAGAAGCACATCATTGAATTTCTGAGTATTTAGGGTCTTCCAGAGGGTTTTCTGTTACTGATTTCTGTTTAAATTCTCTTGTGATCAGAAAACATACTTTGAATGATTTTTAATTCTTTTAATTTTTTGAGACTTTTTTATGGTATAGACCATGGTTTGTCTTGGCTTGAAATCAGTGTGCATTCTGCTATTATTAGGAGAAGAATCTTATAAATGTCAATTATATCAAGCTGGTTGATTCTGTTGTACATTTATATTCTTACTGATTTTTTTTTCTTTGTTCTGTTGATTGCTGAGTGTTAAACTCTTCAACTCTAATTGTTGATTTGTCTATTTCAATCCTCAATTCTATCACTTGTTGCTTCATACACTTTGACTCTGACAAATTCATAAATGTTTAGTATCATTATGGCTTCTAGATAATTCACCCCTTTATTATAATTTAATATCCCTATTTTCTCTTGGTGATATTACTTTTTCTAAAATCTATTTTATCTGATATTAATGTAGCCACTTCAGGTTTTTAAATTAGGTTTGAGTGGTATATCTTTTTTCTTCTTTATACTTTTAATCTACCAATGTTTTTATACTTAAAGTGGGTTTCTTGTAGTTAAGATAGAGTATTGCTTTTTAATTCAATTTGATAATCTCTGCCTTTTAATAAGGGTATATAGACTTTATATTTAATATAATTAACAATATGGTTGGACTAAAGTCTACCATTTTTCTAGTTCTTTGTCCCATCTAGTTTTTGTTGCTGTTCTTTCCTTTTTTCTCTTTTCTTGTTTTAAAAAAATTTACATACTTTTCATAATTACATTTAGTTCCACTTTTTTGTTTTTCTAGCAATTGCTGTAAGATTTACCATGTGCATCTTTTTTCCCAGTGTACCTGCTCTTACTTATTATCCAACTTCTATAGTGTAAGAACCTTGAAACATTGTATAGCTTCTTCCCACTCTTATTTGTTTACTCCTTCCCTGTTACTGTTTATTTTACTTCTACATATAGCACCACTATACATAGTTACTATTTTGGTTTATATCAGGGGGCAGAATAGTGTGACTTGCAGACCAAAGTCTGCCTATGGCCTGTCATCTTTGAGCTAAGGCTGTCTTTACTTATGCAAAGACTGCATAAACAGCAACAGCTACAACAAGAGGAAGGAACAACAGGGACCTTATATGGCTCACAAAGCCGAAAATGTTATCTGGCCATTTACAGAAAAAGTTTTCTAGCCCCCACATTAATTATCTTTAAGAGATTAAAATTAGAAAAAGTTTACATATGCCTTCTTTTTAGTACTTATGATACTCTTCATTTTTTAATGTAGATCATTTTTCTTCTCCGTCAAGAAGTTCCTGTAACATTTCTTATACTGCAGATATACTGGCAGTAAAGTTTTTCAGCTTTTGTTTATCTGAAAATCAAAACAGTTAACTCACTTTCATTGTTGGAAGGTATTTTCAGTGAGTATAGGGTACTGGCAGACCTCATCTCTTCAAGTATTTCTTCCACTTTGTTTCTTTCCTCTTTTTTGAGATGATTTTTCATATATGTGAGAACTTTAATATTATGCCATTGTTTTGAGATGCTGGTTTTTTTTTTTTTTGCAGTACTGGGGATTGAACCCAGGGGCATTCTACCTCCGGGCAGCAGCCCCAGCCCTATATTTTATTCTTTATTTTGAAACAGGATCTCACTAAGTTGCGGAGGGCCTCACTAAGTAGCTGAGGCTGGCCATGAACCCGGATCCTCTGGTATCCACCTCCCAAATACTGGGGTTACAAGCGTGCGCCACCACACCCGACTTGTTTTTCTCTTTTTAAAATTATTATATTTCTCTCTGTGTTTCCTTTTGAATAATTTCTACTGATGTATCTTCAGATTCACCAATCATCGTCTCCTCCTCCTCCTCCTCCTCCTCCTCCTCCTCCTCCTCCTCCTCTTCCTCCTTTCTTTTTCGTGGTAGTGGGGTATTGTACTTCTCAGCAACACCCACAGCCACAGCCCTTTTTTATTTTTGGTTTTTGAAACAGGGTCTCATTAGGTGACTGAGAGTCTTGTTAATTTGCTGAAGCTGGTCTCAAACCTGCAATCCTCCTGTCTCAGCCTCCCTAGTACTGGGATTACAGGCTTGTGCCACCATGTCCAACCTGATGTATTTCTTCATTCTGTCCAGTCTCCTGATGAGTCAAAGGGTTTCTTACCTTTGATAGTGTGGTTTGTATTTGTAGCCTTTTAATTTCTACATATTTTAAATACTTCCTGTCACCCTGTTGGAACTCCCTATGTTTTCATAAAAGTTGTCCACATTTCCACCAAGGTCTTTCAACATATGAATTAGAATTGTTTCAAAATCTCTCACTGACAGTTTCAACATCTGGGTCATCTCTCAATCTGTTTCTATTGATTTTTTTCTCTTAATTTTATTTTGTACTTGTTTGCATATAAGTTTTTTTTTTTAGTTAAATACCAGGCATCACGTTTATAACAGAGGAGAAGGAGTTAAATCCTATTTGGACCCAGAAATTTACATGCCTCTTCTGTCCAGCCTTCAGCATGTGGGATAGAGTCCAACAAGTCAGGGGTTGAGCTGAGTTTAGATTTTTGTTCTATTTTTACCCTTGATTCACCATGGCCTTCATATTTCTCCAGTCTGGCTGCTCTTGTACTCAGAGTGGTGCCTAGTATGCCAGAGGGCCTTCCCTCAGTGTTCTTGATCGTCAGCTGTTAGCAGTCCTTCCTGCCTGTACTGAGGGTGGAGTCCTTCATTGCTCTTGCTCCTTCCCACATGGTTTGCTGTGATAGTTTGTTGCTGGGTGCTAGTACCACGGTGGAAACAGACTTAACCAAACCTTTTATGTTTGTCCTTGGAGGTGGTGCCTTTTCAGCATTCCTGCCCCACTTCCCTGTTGCTGCCAAACTCCGCCTGGTATCTCTGTTTGGTCTGGGCAGGATAGTTCTTTGCCCCACTGCAGTAGCAGCCCACTAGTGCTCTTTAGCATGGGATCCTGCACCCACGGTGGCTTTCTGCCCTTCCTTCAGGAGTAGAGGGGTCTGTTTCTGCATTCTCTTTACACAGTGGATCTGTGCCAGTGTTCTGTTCCTCTCCCAGACTAGGACAGATTTTGCTCCTTCTTCCTCAGAAGCAATGGCATTTTGTCTGAACCCTAGAAATGAGAGGGCTTATCTGGGCACGGCGGTGCATGCCTGTAATCCTTAGTATTTGGGAGGCCGAGGCAGGAGGATCACAGGTTTGAGGCATCAGCAACTTAGTTAGACACTGTTTCAAAAAAAAAAAAAATAGGTCTGAAGGTATAGCTCAGAGGCAGCATGCCCGAGTTCAATCCCCATCACCATGAAGAA